>MJUU01062791.1:86007-100466 GCA_002080025.1 Modiolus philippinarum
AAAAAAAACAGTAAATTTCGTTATGCTGAACACGTGTGTCAAGGAGTAACCTCTCATCAGCAGCATTAGAATCAAATAATATGGAAAGCCATTATCCAAAAGTAGTTTTATAGAAGTACTCATTACGGAAAATATCAAAATAGGAGGCCAAATCCAGTACCAAGGACATCTACCGAGTGCCATACTCGGAATGAAGCCTCGGTAATTTTAAGTGTTTAGAATTTTGAAAAAAACAGCAAATTTCTATAAAACGAAAGGTAAAATTTTCATGTCAGAAAAGTCTGACTATTGGGCAGGTGAATACCCTCGGGGACCTCTGGTCCACAACAGTGGCATCGGCCCATTGGTTCAAAATACAAAAATACCGGAGTTTCATGAAAAAACAGTAAATTTCGTTATGTTGTAAACCTGTTTCAAGAGGTAACTAGTAAACTAGGAGTAACTTATAAACTAGTAAAGTCAAAACGAAAATGATATTCTAGAATTTAGTGTCTGGAAATAATGGTAATAACAAACTTACTGAACAGAATTGTCAAGAGCCAAAGTACACATGGTAAAAAGACAAAGCAGGTGGAAACCAACGGGAAATTTTTTATACACGTATGTAAACAATCGACAATCGACATGTATTCACAGGAAAAATTCCAGAAAAATCCATAAAATTCTATACTATATACTTGCAAAACTATTTTTTTCAGACACTTTTTTTTATTACTTTCATAAAAAAAAATAGGAGATCATGGCAGTACCTGTTGTGAATAACACAAAAGAAGTACAATCGCCTTAAGAATGCAGTAAGTACCGTTTGTGCATTTCACATATGCAGAATCCAAATTAACAGCAACTTCGGTATTGTCATTTTTTACCACTGGGCCGATGCCTCTGCTGGTGAAACGTTAGTCCTCTAAGGTATTCACCAACCCAATAGCCAGTACTTCAGTCCTGGCCCGAAAACCGATTTTATCTGGAAACTTGCAAAATCTATATTTAACAACATTTTCTTTAAAACTAAGAAGTATCTCCCTCTTGCATAGCTCTGTCCTTGGCTGATTTTGGCTTTTCTATCTAGATCTTATTGGGAATTTGTTCTCTATAAGTCTTTGCACACATTTCGGTAAATGGATTTCCAATATTTTTATTTGATCTGTACTGAAGAGACAAAAGTTGTCGAAATGCGCATATGCAGAATCCATATGAACAGCAACTTCGGTATTATGTTTTTCTTTAACTTTCCTTGGCCTTTTGACTGTTATCTCATTGCCAAGGTTTGATAAAACTTGTGTCGTGACATAGGGTGGCGTGGCTACCACCGACATCTCATAGAATAAAAAATGGAAGTATTGAAGATTGTGTTAGTTTCTGTTGGAAGCGCATGCTTTCGCCCTGATAGGATAGCTACGCCCTTGAATGGAATTGGACATTCGATAGAAAATGGGTAAAACAAATCTTTGACATAACCCACTTCTATACCCTTCACTAAATTTTGCCAATGCTTTTTGTCCCGATGCCATTGAAGAAAAAAGCAAAGTACAGACTTCTGGATTTTTATCTTGATCTTCTGCGTATGACTTTTCCGTATATGAAATATTTACTTTGTTATATCATAATCCCCAAAATATTAATTATATTCCTGTTCTGTTGATAGTATGCGTTTTATACATAAACACAGTAATGTTACCATGACCAATTATCTGACTTATGTCTGTATACAACTATTTACCATGCTGGTTTACACTGTGTATGTTTGATTAATTATAACAGGTGTTATAATTCATCAAATTATGCACCATAAGTTAATACAAAATGTCGCACTGGAGTCATAATGAAACCAGAAAAATGCTTTGTACTTTGTTCGTGTAGCATATAAAAGTATGGAGAATGAGTGATATGGATGTGTTCCACATGTCTTGCAAATGTTTGATGGTGAAAGATGGTGGGGTGAAATATTTCAGCAAACAACTCTACTTATAAGTTAAATAAAAGTTAAAATTGAAAGAAATGGGCTATACACGAGGGAGATGGCCTTATTATTCCATATTTTATACAATAATGCAAGTATGACTGGTCAACAGTGTCCTAAGCTGGGAAAACTCGTTGGGTTTGCTAGAAATAGTAGCCCCAGCCATGTACATTTCAATAGTGCATGTGCAATAATCCTTTAATATTCACACTTATATAACTGCATATAACAAGACAAATAATTATAATAATAGCGATTGTATACTCTAATTGTCCTAATTCCTTGAAACAAACACAAGAGAAAACAACAAGTTACCTACAGCATAACACCAACATAAAACGTTAACAAAAATGTTGTAGTTAACTTGCCCCTATGTACATGTGTTGTACTTAATTTGTCAACATGGAGTTAATTGTATTTCTGCAATATCAACTGACAGCCAAAAATAACCGTTATAAACAGATGGATTCTGTAGAAGATAATTAGTACTGAAACACCTATATGATACACCGTTAAACAGTTATCTATACAAGCCGTTTATTTCATGTTTCCGTCAGTTCTATTTTGTTGTAAGATAATCATCAATAAGATTATATCTTCTTCAAAATGCTATATATTCTGATACTTTTATGCTAGTAGAAAAATAATCTCCTGCAGTGCAGAAAGGTAGTTCTGAATTGGTCTCCCTTTCACGTAATCACGTCTAACAACTTGTGTAGTATTAAGGTATATTTTTCATTCACGTTTATTCATGCCATTTTGCGGCCCTAAAAAGGAAATGGCTGACTATTTACTTGTGATTCCTTTAGTGTGTTTGGTCAGTTGTGGTCCCGTGGAAAATTATATCACTTGCACCAACCCTCACCCTTGCAATTGCTCAAATACATATTGTCGTTCTTATTTGTTTCTTGATGGATAGAGCACCAATAAAAGAGAAGAAAATCATTGAACTTAAATGCGTCGAAAAAACATTAAACCGATAACTGAATGGACTTATTCTTCTATATAGACAACTCTGACCGCCTGAAAACAATGCTTTATGACCAGCGCGATCATTTCGACATTCCAACTGTGAACTTCCCGTTTTTTAGTAGTTATCCAGGCGCAGTAAAATTCCATCATCCCCGGCATGTGGTGTCGGTCTATATTTCGCTATTCATTCGCTATTATCGTGCCTGTAAATTGTACAGCGACTTTGTCAACAGAGCGAAATTACTCTCTTGACAATTAATACACAAAAGTAATGTTCAGTTACTCTTGCTATTGTCACTCAAATGTTGTACCGTCGTCACTATGATTTGACAAACGTTAAAATGTTTTTATTTCACAAATAAGGAAAAACATCTTTGAGTAGATTCAGAGTTAATAAACCAACCTTAACAAACCGGACTTTTCATTTGCAGATCATGCCTATCCTTCAGGAAGCACTTGTTGACCAGTTTTTGCAGCGTTCGCATTGCTTGATTTTGAGTTTTGTGGCGTTCTTGTGTATTTTTTGTATATTTTCTTTGGCTTTATTAGATTGACTTAATTTGTGTTTAACATGTATTACCGTGATCGTAGGTAACCAATATAATTGTTTCAATCATTTTGTCAATATATACTTTTAACTGATAATGATGGGCAATGGTTGCTATCGCTTGTTAATCTTCGCTCATACTTTGAATGTAATGAATATCGCTATGTAGTGCAAACTTTAGTTCCTTGTACTATTCAATTCAGTTCTGTATCATGACTTCTAATTGTAAAACTTCGATAATATTAACCTACGCAAACTACGGGATATTCTCATTTTCTATTTAAAATCGCTTACAAACCCCACGAAATCGTTATTTTATTTTCATTAACCGACATCTCAAAACATTTTATATTAGAAAAATATGTAATATATTTGAATCAAACTGTATAAAAACTAAAACAAAAACATAAAACATTGTTTTCTTCAAAATTGCACCACACTCCATGCTAAATGAGGAAATATTGTTGAAATACTGAATTCGCATCGATCAGATAGTCATTGTTGACGTCATATTAAAGTCTGAACTGTATTATGTAGACAATTCCATAGAAATATACATATATTTTGTTGTTACCCTATTTTTCACCTATCTACACTGAAGATATTGAAGTTATCGAAATATCCATACGCAGAAAATTAAAAATGAAATAAAGAGTGCTGTGCGACAGTTCGTGTAAGCATAAATAAACAAACGAGCTAAAATTCTTGTCGAACTGCGATAAAATGTAAAACAAAAAATATATACACATATCAACTGTTGTCGCTGTTGTCGTGAACTGTCAACCTGAGTAAGGAGTCTTCCATTGAATGTTGACGAAACCTGAAATGGTTACCGACGGGTGTGTCTTTGTGAGCTGTTACGGATCGAAGATGCTCAGCAAACCGATCACCCAGTCTGCAGCAAGTCTCACCAACATACATTTTGTGACACCTTCTACATACTATGGCATATATCACATTCTTGGTTATAGAAGTATAACCAGAACTGATTTGGTAAGAACCATCAGGACCCTTGATGAATTTCGTTTCCATAGTAAAGGGACAAGTTCGACAGATCTTGCGACCACAACGTCATGTTCCCCTATATGTCTTGTTGTTACTGGTCTGGTCGGTCCTGATTTTGCTGGACACTAGGTGATCTCTTAAACTTTTTCCTTTGCGATAGGCTGTAATTGGCAAAGATGGAATTGTTTCAGCCATCAGTGGATCGTCTTGTATAATTTTTTTGAAATTATGTACTAATATCTTCTGTATAGCGACATTGTGAGGATGGTAAGTTAGAACTAAAGGTATTCTTTCGCTGTTTTCTTTTTTCTTTTTCGTCATTGCCTTTCTGTGAGTAATTGTAGTAACATAGTCAACAGCCCTGGAAATCACTTCCACAGGATATCCTCTCCTAATGAAGAATTCAGACATCTGGGCACACTGTGATTCGAAGTCCTTGTCATCACTGCAAATACGTCTAAGCCCCATGAATTGAGATTTAGGGATAGCGTCTTTGAAACTTAAAGGATGACAGGAAGAATAATCCAAATGAGAGTGTGCATCGGTTGGTTTGTTAAAAACTGATGTCGATAGTACGTTTTCATGAATCATTCATTGAATATCAAGAAAGGAGAGTTTAGATTCACTGATGTCGAAAGTGTACTTGATAGCTGGGTGATAGATCGACACAAAATGGATGAATGTCTCCAGTTCTTGTCGACTTTTGGACAGTTCACGGCAACAGCGACAATAGTTAGAACAACAGATTATATTCACTCTGGGTACCAAAAATCCCAAAGGTATAGATATAAAAACTAGTGTTTGATGTACTATCCTTGGACTGGTATCTTCAATTTTATTTATTTTAACATTATATTTGTTATTTCAATACTTTTTCGATACTTATTTTCTTTTGATTAATTTCTGTTTCGTGTTGAGGACTAAATTTCCTCCTCCTATCCATTTGGGGATTTCTTCAACTATTGGGCTCCACTTTCTAAACAATGAACGTCAAATTTATTTTACCTATAAACAATTACTGTAAACTATAAACATCAAATTTATTTTTGTGACGTAATATTTCATTTCTCGGCCGTTTTTGTTTCTCTTCCACGGCCCCTTGAAGACATTAATGTCGATGATCTTGGCCAATCCCTACCTCTGTCTGCTTGTTTTTTAATCATTTATGTTTTGATATGTGTATATATTTTTTGTTTTACCTTTTATCGCAGTTCGACAAAAAATTTAACTCGTTTGTTTATATAAAATTTAAAATGACTACGGTTTGTAACTCTTTTTACCAAATGTTGGATTTTTGTATGCACAAGGGAGAAATCAACATCTACAAAACTAAAATTAACTGTCATTTCGGTATATGATGTTTAAGAAATAATAAACAGTAGCCATATATTTATATTATTTTTACAACGGACTGGCACTTTCTAGTGAATATTTTACCCCGTGCGACCAGCGAGGGGTTAAATATCACCATAAAGTGCAAGCCCGTGGTAAAAATAATATTACTATATGGCTACTGTTAATTATATCGATTCTAAATGGACACTTTTCAGGTTCTGATAGGGAGATTTCGTCCTAGTATACATGGATGAATCGCCATTTTACACAGTTAGTTGGTCTGTGACGTTGCAAAAACTGATGTAAAACCATCTTTGATGTTATCTAGAGTATCGTCATTTGTTTGTTTTGGCTTTATTATTTAGACGCTATTGGCAATTTGTTCTCTATCAAATTTTACACGTATTCGGTATAAAGATTTCCAAATGTTTTGATTTGATCTGCACTGAAGAGACATAAGTTGTCGAATTGCGCATATGCAGTATCTAATTTAACAGTAACTTCAGTATTTTGTTATTTGTTTATGACGTTACTTATAAGTATATATTATTTTACCACATTTTTAGATACAAAGCGATTGAAGGCCTTCATATTAGAATTACTAGTAAATCACGGTTGCGGTGTTTAAAACTAGGATATTGTGTAGAAAACCCCAACAATTCGTAGCTCTGGGGGTTTTATACTTTATGTCCTATTGCTGCTGATCAGAATGGTGGTTTGAATCAAATACATATCAGATATACATGTAGGTAAATCGTTAATTAACGTTGGAAGGATATGCAATAAATGAACATGACATATAGATTACACCACAAGATCCCGTTCATTACCATATTTTATCCACTAGAGATAGTTAAATTCTTAAATTTTAATTGCGAGACTTGCCGAGCATTTTAAAATTTTTAAATTTAACTATCGAGAGTGGATAAAATATGGTAATAATCGGGATAAAGTGGTGTAATCTTTTTCTCTAATGATCAATGATAAACACCGAGAATTGTATTCCGAATAGATTTGGCGGGAAATAGCACGGGGCTTTATTCAACATATGTTGAATAAAGAAATTTATCTAACGGGTCAAAACCGGTTTAAACTTGACATATCATTAGAGAAAAAAAGTTACATGAATAAACAAAGCAATGGAACAACTCTATTATTGTTGTTCTTCAACAATGAGCAAGACGACCCTAGCACCATTTTGAGCGGACTGTATTGCTTGATGTCTAGCAACGCTACATCCATATTCTTTATTATCCATTGATGCGGGATCGTAAACAAAATTAATATATATTTCACTGCCAAAGTATCCTTACAACCATTTTCATCTGTTTCCCGAAAAAAAAGACTCAATGATGACAAACAAAACATATAACCAACCACAGGACACTCAAGGAGTCACAATAACTGAAATATAAAGAGAGCATATATCTCTAGCACGGGGAATCTTTTAACGGACTCCACACTCCAGAAGAGACAATCACTTGCCTTTGAGCTTCATATTCTGGCTCACATGATGATGTTTGACGATATGCAGATGTCAAAGTCCAGATAATACATCGGCAAACGAATAAAGAAGCAAGAACATATACGTATCTTAAAGACTTTGTCTTATGTGGAGTTACATAAATACAGTTTATCGTCTTTCACTCCGCCTATCTCAGCCTGCAGAGCCCTTACACAAAAGCCATAATCGGTTGGCCCGAACTTATCAAGCGGTTGACCTGGAGTTATCAAGCAGTCATGGCGAAATTCGCCGGTCCTACGGACCTGACCGACAGTTTTACTGTAGGTCCGATGAAATTCTCATCATTTCCGGACCAAATGTCCGACACAGGGCGACTCAGTCTATACAGGAAATTTCAAGAAAATCTCAAATTTCATCAAAAGTGAAAATAATGTACCTTGGAGATATTTAAGGTTGTGTATGATGAGTTTATGGTACAATTTCGATGTTTATGATATCAGAGAAGGATTGCATTGGATTATTTATTGCAGTTTGAAAATTTTATCTGCAATCACAACAGGAAGTTGTCAAAATTCAGGAAATTACGAAATCGGATCTGAAACGGACCTGAAAATCCGGATTTTCAAGTAAAGTTAAGAAACCTGAGATTGACATCAAGTTATAACTGAGGGGGTTATGGACTACGAAAAAGATCATTATGAACATTATTGATGGGTTGAAAAAACAGTTTTGTGCTAAAATCAAATCAAATCAAATAATTTTATTGGACATAGCACAGTGATACAACATGTGATTCGTGATCCAAGTATAATAGACATTTTTACTACAGTTGTATGAGGTGAAGGGAAAAAATGTTAGCATAGTGTTAAGAGTGTGTANACAATGGGTAAAAGTTGTCTTGAAACATTTTGAAATAAACCGGTCAGACAAAATCTGATTCGGTTCGGCAGATATTATTAGAGTGTCTGACCAGATGTCAGACAGGTCTTCAAAAAGTTACGTCAAGTCTGATCAAGCCAATTCTCCCAATATTTGACAAGCAATATCCCTTTTATTCGTTTAGCAAGAAATAAATCTTAATTGCATAAAGAATCTATTACATTTTCCGTTTTTAATTTTGTAAACTAAATACCGTAACCAATACACAAAAATGCAAACGAGACGTTCGAAAAAATACGGAAACTAGGTCGCTGATAACTTCAGCAGAGCCACCATTTTGTTTACATTGTGACGTCATAAAAGTGCCTATGAACTGAAAGACAAATGTAAACAACGAAAGGTTCTGCAATGAAAAACCCGACTTTACTTCGATTTGCTTATATGGTTCGATAAAAAAAATTTCTAAATTTAATAATTGGCCGACAAAAAATATTATGAAATAAGTACAAAACATTTCCCATTTTGTGAAAAAACGAATGAACCTCATTTCCCGCGCAACCTTGGAAGAATTTGACACAAAACCTAATAAACTATTGTCTATAAATAAGAAATAAAAGACGATAAACAAGTTATCTGAATTTTGAAAGCTGGAATATTGTAAAATATCATCCCGCTTGCCAGAATATGAAGCTTGGGTCGTTCGCTGCTCTCACTCGCCCCTGTGCTTCATATTCTGGCTCACGGGATGATATTTTACGATATACAGATGTAAAAATCCAGATAACAGATACATATCCTTCCGGATCAAGTGGATTACAATATTTCTCCAGTTCGAGATAGTTAAATTTGTGATTTTCAACATGCGAGCTTTAGCGAGCATGTTAAAATCAGAAATCTAACTATCGAGAATTGAGAAATATCGTAATCCACGAGCAAATGGAAGAATATAATGTTTCTCCAATGATTTTTACTGTGTTTCAGACGCGGATTCAATGGCTCAGCACGGTGTCAACGATGGTTGCGCTATCTTAAAGCCTAGTTAGATGACGTCACAAGAGACTTTATGAATGAAATGTAATGTTGCGGGAAACATCATACAGAAATTTAATCAACGTGTGGATTAAAGATAATACGTATTTTTAACCAACTGGGTTAACACGCTAAGAATTGGAGAATAACCATTAATTGTTTACTGTATTTGTATTCCCACCCTTTATCAATTGAAAAAAAAATCGATGGAATAAAAATTAAAATCCATGATACATTATGAAGTATAGATAAGTACCTTTTCCAATGTACTGAACCGCCAAAGTGAAATCCTAAGTATTTGCATTTCTTGGTGGTAACGATCATTTAAATTGAAAATGGGTACAATATCAAAACGAAATTGAGTTCTTGCAATTATCTGAGATATAATGTTTAATTATCGTTACATAACAAATAAAAACACTGTGTCAATGTGTAAGATATCCTAAAGATCATCAAAGACAAAAGATGATTAAAGACAACACGTGCAAAATATGCTTTAACTGTTTCTGTTTATGTATTCTTGTATATGCATGAAATCATTATGCTGAACTCGTGAGATCTTGGTGGAAGCTGTATACTGAGGGTACATAAAATTATTTGTCATTTGGTAATGGATCTGGAGCTGGCATGTTTAATTGCTAGTAGTCTTTTGTGATTTCATGTCTATGTCCGTATATTTAGTTCTTTTAGTTTAATTTCTCACAATTGACTCAGTCCTGTTGCTAACTGAATTTTACTGTTGTTACTATTGTTTTTTAATTATCACATTGGCTAGGGGGAGGTTTGGGCCCATTAAAACTAGTTTAACCCCACCGCAGCAGGTTTGCGCCTGTCCTAAGTCAGGAAAGTTATTAAGCCTTTGTGTGTCTTGTCTTTTTTCAAGTTAGTTTACTTTATGTCTATAGGAGTCTAGGATGATGTTAATATCGCTGAACTTGATAACTCTTTATTCAGGGGCCGACTCCGACCTGCCGTTGGGTGTGGGGTTTTCTCACAATTCATTGAATATCTTATGGTGGCTTTGAGTTGTTATTACTCCCCTTTAGGTCGTTGTATCTTTGAGACATTCCCCGTTTCCCTTCTTTTTTCTATTTAATAATGAAAACTAATTCAATTGCGTATTCGCAAACGGGAATTAGAAAAACATTGAACAAGTATTATACCACAAAAGCAATTGACAGAAAAAAATTGTTATGAAATAGCTTTCTCAAAAAGTTCTGTGCCGCCTTTAAACTTTGGTCACTGTTAATTATATATTACGGTAATATGACGATGGAGAGTTAGCAAACTTGCATAGAGCGCTAGAGAACCTCGATTCAAACTTTAGAGGAGTCAACAAAAAGTCTACAAAATAGTGATACATGTATTGTCTTATTTCGCCTATAATAAGCAAATAGACTTGAAAGATTGATAAAAGCAGACCTTTCTGAACAGTCGACAATAAAACATTTGCTGAGATGGTATTGGTTTACTTGCTCCATTTAGTTTTCTCCACGTTATCTTTTTTTTATTCCAGATTTCTCTCCAGAGTAGAAAATAAGAGGTTGGACCATAAAATGGATCGTCGGAAATGACATAATAGTAAATCGGAAAACCGGAGGTGGCATGACTGAAACAAAAAGTCGGGATTTGCACATATACCAATAGAGGTCGCATAAACTGCTTTCTCAGTTTCTTTATCATGTTTTGTTTTAAGTTACTCTATCGGCAGACCTAGGGTCAATTACTTTGAAATGTAATTAATTAAATTACAATTACATTTAAAATTTCCTCGATTAAATTACAATTACAACACTTTCGTTGTTGTAATTAATTAAATTACAACTACTTTAGGAAAGTAATTAATTAAATTACAAATTACATTTCAATTTTACACTTCATATGATATGCAAGATATAAAACAAACTTTACAGAGTGACACCCAAGGACAATTTCCAGAAAGCAATTTTGATGATATGCAAAATCTACTGGGTAACTGATATTTTTGGTCTACTAAGAATATTTCCATTAACTTTTTAAAATTTGGGCTCTCAACTATAGACCATGGTAATAAGTCTACAACAATAAACAAATGACTACATCTGCCATCTGCCCTTGCATAGGATCCCAACTTGAATATTGCTTAGTTAATGTGGCTTGCTATATGGTTTGAGGTTCCTCACTTTGTTGAAGACCGTACGGTGACCCTTAGATGCTTTGTTTTGGGTCGTTTTAACCAGCAGATGGGATGTTGCCTCCTTGACATCTACCCCAATTTCCTTTCTTTTTCATATGAAGAAACACTGATGTTACTTTTTATTGGTTTTCATTTTACCATTAAGTAGGTATATATTTCTTAATGTTTTAGCTGCAAAAATTTAAACAATGTTGATGTATTCTTTATTTTGGAATCAATTCAGAGGGTATACAAGAAAACATAACATTCTAAGGCATATGTGATTTCTATGGTTTTGAGTAGGTGCATGTATTTATTTTTTTTTTTCAAAATTTAAAAAATATCAAATTTCAAATAATCATGTTAAACACTATTCTTGTTTTGGCAGATATTTTTCAAACACTAAACCATTTCATATATTTATCCATTTTATTATTTAAAATAAATAAATGATTTAACATAATTTGGCATTTTAAGATGATAAGTGTAGCTGCTTTTCCTAATTAAATGTATTGTTTGGTTATTACATCAATTAAGACCGTTAATTTATGACATTTTCTTTTGATAGGTAAAATATAAATGCTGGTTGTAAATTAGTATGTTTATACAGCCTTTACAATTTAAATATTTTTAGTAATTTACCTTTGTTAATTAATAAATAAAATAATATTTCTCTTAATTAACTTATGATACCCATAAAACAATTCATGTGTACTGAGTGAGTATAGGTGGAATTATTTATAATATATAATATGAAAAATGATTGGTGTTTAGGAAATTTGAACCTGGCAATGAATATTAAAATCAATAAATGCTTCAAAGCATGTTTTATACAAAAAAAAGAACAAGCACTGGAACATTTGGGTGAATCAAATTCAAAAATAGTCGCATGGTATAAGCCAGTAAAAAAATGTAAGGAAACCAAACTCTTGCATTAAAAGAACTATTTGTAAAAATTATAAAATAAAATTAATTAGGGATAATATATTGGAATGTCTTAACAATTTCACTTGAAATTCAAATCTTAGGGTTCATATCACCATACAGATAATATTATATTGAGCTTACTTTTTATTAACCCTCATATAAGTAACAAACCTTTGCTAGTCCCAGTTCTGATCCATAAGCAGCATATGTATTTTAAATTTTAATTTTTCACCATAAATACAAATTTAGGATAGTCCTTAAACAAAGTATATTAACATTGTCATTTGTAAATACATATGCATGTATTATTGTTATTTTAAAATAAGTTGAAAATGTAAGCAGAAAATATGAAGAGAAATGAGAAAAATATCAAAAATATTTTCTATCTTTGGTCTAGATGTTATTTAAAACAGAAGTCTTTGAATTTATGCAAAGAAATACATATAAATCAAACTTGTTCACATGTAATTCAAAAGTAATTGAAAAAGTAATTGTAATTACATGGTTTTTCAGCCATGTAATTAATTAAATAACAATTACATGTAATTGAAATTTATCTCAATTACACATTTCATTCAATTACATTTGAAAATGTAATTAATTACAGTCAATTACAATTACATTTTTCAATTACCCCAGGTCTGTCTATCAGATACTTTCATCTTGCATTACATTAATTAACAAATGAAATAAAACGGGATTAAAGGAAAAATCTACAACGGCTGAAAATTACCATTACATGCTACACTCTGTCAGAGAACTACTCATTAAAAACTCTTGAAACGTAAACATCGACAGGAACATGGGACGGCCGAATTTGGTACCAAAACCTCCCCTTTCTATGCCGCGTTTTTAATACTACTTTGAAACCAATCAATGCCTAGGTTATTCCACAAGTAATATAATTTCAGGCAATTGACTTGTAAATGCATATACTAGAGCAACTTCAAGATGATAAACAACAAACATTTTTTTTAAATTCAATGTGTGTCCAATTTGATCTGCACTGAAGAGACATAAGTTGTCGAAATGGCCATATGCAGAAACTAAATTCACAGTGATTGTGGCATTTTGTTATTTATCATTTTCCTTTATATATATTTTTTTTCAATGTCGTGTTTTGTTTTGTCTGAAAAACATTGCTATAGCATTCATATGATTGTCTAAAACTACCTCTCTTTTGTCTGTGACGCTGTCGCTTGTTGTCATTATCATCATCGCCATCTTGAAATATATATGGATCTGTGCTGAATTTAATATCATTATTGTCTACATCTACATGATGCCTGATATCATCACAGAGAACAGGAGATGACGTCAGTGCTGACGATGGATTATGGTTATCAGTTAAATCGTCAGTAAATATCACACTTATTCCAACTGTTCCGTTCTGAGATTCTTGCGATGCTGAAAAAAAGACAGAAAAATTAAAATTGCCTAACACGGAAAAATATACCAGTAAATGTTTTGATATTTTTGTTTATGCGAGTTCAATTTCCAACAATATTTTTGCAAGCTTTTATATATCAGCATACAGGACGCGACAAAAATATTTTGCTCTTCGGTAATATTTCTTAATATTTATAATTATTGCAACATCCTGTTCCAAGAATTTCCACTAGACGAGATCTTATACCTGGCCAAACATACAAGGGACACGGGAAAATATTTATTGGAGTCTGATCTTCCTGTCATCCCTACCTTAACTTTAGAAAACAGGATTCTAAAAATATGCATCTAATATACCAAATTTGTTGGTTTTTCTTGTTGCTCAGTATGTTTTTGAACGTAATTATTAATGATAGGATATGGAGAATATGTACATGAGCCAAAGTCTCTACAAACACATGGTACAACCAAGCAATTGAACAACGCTTGTATTATTGCTCATTATCCGTAAATCAGTACTTGAGGGGCGGTGCATGCATGTCTGTGTGTGCCTTTTTAGCTCACCTCACGAAGTGAGGGGGCTTATGTGATACCCCTAGCGTTCGGTTAGGAAGAATGGTTAAGGACCATTCCTGCTTACTGACATGTCCCACATCAACCATATTGGTATGCCTGATGCATTTTGGGAAGACGACTGAAATGCATGCTTCGGATGCTGTCTCTGACCTACATTTCACGCATGAGCGACTTGGTTAGGTAGAATGGTTAAAGTCCATTCCCGCTTACTGACATGGCC
>MJUU01062791.1:100702-120781 GCA_002080025.1 Modiolus philippinarum
TTAAAGTCCATTCCCGCTTACTGACATGGCCCACATCAACCATACTGGTATGTATGATGCGTTTTTGGATGACAACAACAGTGCATGCTCCGGATGCTGTCTCTGACCTACATTTTATGCATGAGCGACTTGGGTAGTTAGAATGGTTAAAGTCTATCCTGCTTACTGACATAGCCCACATCAACCATACTGGTATGTATGATATGTTTTGAGATGACAACAACAATGCATGCTTCGGATGCTGTCTCTGACCTACATTTTACGCATGAGCGACTTGCTTAGGTAGAATGGTTTAAGTCCATTCCCGCTTACTGACATGGTCCACATCAACCATATTGGTATGCATGATGCATTTTTGGATGAGGACTTGAATGCATGCTTCGGATGCTGTCTCTGACCTACATTTTACGCATGAGCGACTTGGTTAGGTAGAATGGTTAAAGTCCATTCCCGCTTACTGACATGGCCCACAATAACCATATTGGTATGTATGATGCATTTTGGGATGAAGACTAGAATGCATGCTTCGGATGCTGTCTCTGACATACATTTTACGCATGAGCGACTTGGTTAGGTAGAATGTTAAAGTCCATTCTGGCTTACTGACATAGCGCACATCAACCATACTGGTATGCATGATGCGTTTTGGGATGACAACAACAATGCATGCTTTGGATGCTGTCTCTGACCTACGCATAACTGAATCTGTTTAAACGAATGATTATAGTCCATTCCTGGTTATTGACATGTGCAACATGTGACAATGCTGTGCAACGAGGTGAGCTTAGCAGGCTGTGGCTGCTTTCTATGTTTATGTATAGTTATAACTCCGCTAATTACACAGTGATCTAAAAGTGCGGAATTAAATTATCCCTCAAGGAGTTTTTTTATATAGTTTTTTCAAATAGACTTTAAGAGTCTTTAATCTTTCACTTTTCACACCGTTTGTTGATGTTCCTGTGACGTAACAATATGTCTTGGCAAACAATATTGCTCAGTAAAGGTTAAAACTGTGGACTAAATCCAACAAAAATAGAGAAATTTTACAGTTCTATTGATGTTAGATTGAAACATAGGTATAAACGATCCCCTTAGCATTCCTAGCAATAAAATAATTAAAATAAATATTTCTGTTGTGCTGTTTATTAATTTTTATCTCGTTTGTTATAATTAAAATGTGTATTCCTATCCTTTTGTGTATTACTTATTTTGTAACTGATCAAAAGCAATATTTAGATACCTTTGATTTACATTCATGTTATAAATATATAAACAACTTGTCTTACATTAAATAAAGTAAATCGTTCAAACAGAACACCATAATAAAGCTTATAGTGACAACTTATGATGGTTCTATGTTCTGCATTGTTATGTTTTCATTATGTAGCTCTACAATTTTTAACAGTTGTTTCATTTTTGCATGAATTTGGTATAATTCCAGATTGAAAAGTTTGGAAATCGAACGTTACCCAAATGCATCAAAACAACGGCAGTAGAATACCGAAGCAACAAACCACAAGATTACATAAATCAAAACCAGAGACAAGGCAAAAGCCAGAACACCAGAACACGGAAGACCAAAGACACTACATGGCCACTAAACACACGAACACTACACATACAACACAAAAACCTAAAGCACTAACAGTGTGAACTCTCCAAAAAACAGAGTGACATCAGGTGCCCCGGAAGGGTAAGCATGTCCTCCTCTGTAATCCAGGGTAAAGTGAAAACCGGTAATGTCAAATCCGGGTAGACGTGAATCGAGCTGAAAATATCAGTTTTCATTTGTGACACTGGCATTTCATATCTATCTATGATGTCGTGGTGACGGCTATAGAATCTCTGAAGGGATGAAAGTAACAACGGCTGAAAATATCCCTGACTCAGCAGTTTTTGTTACAGTGGTTTTGCTCTTTCAAAATGTTTTACTGAAGTCAATTAAGCGGTTTACTTTTTCATAATTTCATGTAACACATCTTTAACGAAACATCTAATATTTTAATGAAAATTTTATTGGAAGTATGTTAATTTCATGCTTTATGTTTTAAGCAATAAATGAAACAAATGGATAACAGGAAACATCTACAATGGCCAAAGATTATCATAACATGCCACAAGGGAAACCCAAATAAGACAAACGTTAACAACAATAGGAACTCGGGACAGTCAGACTTGGTACTGGCACTAGCAAAAGCCAGTGGTAGAGTTAAACCGGTTAATGGGCACTTAAACCTCCCTTTTATCTGTCCCGTTTTCCTATAGTATAATACACGTTCGAATAAAACCCAATACAGGTAGACTACTTACTCCATGACCACAATTTTGAAAGGAGATAAAATGACAATACGTAATTTTAAAAGATTGTTCAAGTGGTGTTCGCCGCTCTCAAGGGACCTTGTCTGCTGGTAAAACATTGTCGCACTACGGAAGAAAAATCAATCTCAAAACTTCCCGAAGGATTTGGTAAAGAATCATATATTTCAGTAGACATCGGCAGTATCATGGTGAGGCCAGTGTGTATGTAAAATTTTCAGGTCACTAGATTTCAAAGCTAATTTAATGGATGCAAGCAGAGTATCTTGTCAATATCCCCTGTTACGTAAGGAATGTAAGTTACGTTCTAGCTTTTTAGATTTTTAATCAGTTTCTGGCATTTTCAACAACATTTCCGTAAAGACGAGGATTAGAAATGCCCTTAGTAATAAGCTGTTTGCAAGTAACTCTAAATTTAGATATCAACTGTTCATATCTATTATAAAACTTCTAAAAAGTATTCAATAACTCATGGATCTGTAACCCTGTTGCAAAAATTTGGCTCTTATAGTAAGGTTACGTTAACTAAAATCGTCAAGAGAAGAACAAACGCGTACCAATCGCAGAACAAACGCGTGCGAATCGTACTAGTTGAGAAATATACATACGTATATACGTATATATATACGTATTGTGGAGTTAGAGGATCGTCGCACTCAAGAAAAGGGAAATTAGTAATATCGAAATCAAAATCATCAATTTTATCATATATTTTGGTTTTTACTTTAACAGAATCAAAAATGATAGTTAGATCCAGAAACGAGTGCCATTTGGAATAATTGTTAGTTTTATTTAATTTTAGTCCTTTTGGGTAAATGATGTCTAAATAATCTAAAGACTGGGGATCATCAATACTAAGGATATCGTCAATGTACCTGCTGCTATCATTGAAAAAGAAAAAAATTATCACTGCCTGGTATGGTTTCGTTTTTAAGTTTTTTTATGAAGTGTCGTTCGTAACAGAACAGAAAAAGATCTGCAATGATAGGTGCACAATCTGTATCCATTGGAAAACCTATGACCTGTTGATAAATAGTGTTGCAAAAAACGAAAACAAAATGTCAAGCATAAGATTGAGTGCATTAATCATATCATCACATGTCCAGAAACAATAATTATCGTATGTAATCACCCCTATTAAGCTGAGTTCTCGACGAACGGTTTAGGTAAGTGGAGTTCGCGTGAAATTGATTTAGTCCGGTTGAATAATGTTTAGGCCGGCTGAGAAAAATGTAAAGAAATTTCTTATTTTCAATAACATTGGATAATGTTTTGTCCCGGTTCAGGATGATGTTTAGGTATGGTTTTGATATTTAAACATTACCTGTACCTAAACATTACCCAGCTTAATAGGGGTGGTAATATTAGAGAAGATTCCTTCATTTTTGTAAGATCAAATGAAATGCAATCGGAAAAATATAATAGACCATTTTAATAGTTGTCCCAATTTGGATTTATTCAAGTTATGTGGAAGGGTTGAATAAAGTGTGGACAATTATAACTGTCGATGGATGAGACCGGTCTTTCAATTAAATGTAGTTTATCGGACACTTCAATAGAATTTTTCACACTCCAAAAGAAATTTACACCAGAGTTTTGACAAGTTTATTTACAGTATTTAAAACTCCTTCATACAAGTATTTTAAAGTGAACTTGTTAAATGGATGGATAAATTAGTAGTAGAACACTTACTAGATGCCGAAATAAAACGATGTTTGAAAGGATTTTTGTAAAACTAAGGAACCCAGTATACGGTAGGCAATTTGTCATCTTTAGGTGGAACTTTCAGCATTTTTGTATCCTACTAATATAGTTTTGTTAACGTCTTTCGTCCAAAATGGTACGTCTTAGAGTGTCCAACTTGTCCAGTTCGAATTGTTGGACATCGAAATAGTATTTCTTTCAAACGATAGCAAGGTTGTTTGAAATAGTTGAAGGGTGGGGAGTAAATGCACACGAGGCAAAGTCTACACAAATGCATGGTAAAAGCAAGCATTTAAACAACGCTGTTATTGTTGTTTTTCATCTACTTACTATACACCTCATAGTAAGTTAAAAGAGGTTGATAAGAATTCGTTCTAGATATCGAACAATGCTATACCTATAGTGAACAATAAAAGGATATGGAGTAAATGCACATGAGACAAAGTCTCTACAAATACATTGTAGAAACAAGCGAAGGAACAACGCTTTCATTTTTGATCTTCATCTTGAAGTCACTATGACGCCTTCAAAAATTAGCTTTTGCACATATTTCATTGTAAGTTTGAGTGGAATTCTTTGCTAAATGTCGAAGAACGCTACATTCGTGTCTTTTTCTGGTCATGGATGCAGGATCGACAAGAAACATAAATAAACTGACAAAGTGTTCTTGAAATTACTGTCATCTGTCGCCTGACAAAAAGACTTGAAAAAGGCAATTTCAACATATAACAACCATATGGCACTCATCGAATCATTTGGCATGATAAAATTGTGAGATATGACCGCATAACAGGTGGTCAGAATTACATTTAGAAATTACAAAAAAGAAATAAATAAATAAAACACTGTTTGTATTGAATTTTGAAACTTATAAACCTTACAATGAAATAACTCATTGACAAAATACAAAAATACCGAAGTTGCATTAGATATCCTCCCTCTTCATTATTAAATCTCGATAAAAGCAGTGCAAAATCAATAAGAAGGGGACTAAAACCGTTGTTTATGCCATATAAAACATACAACCTTAAAAATACAGAAAAAAACACATATAAGTAAGAATACGATTGACTAAGTCTCAGTGAAACCAGTGTACAAAAGGATAATCGTTTTCTTCCTAACTAAGAATATGAATACTTGCATCAGAATTGCCTAATGAGAGGTCATTCAGTCGCACTATAAGGAAGTCGTCTATCTTGATCAACAAATCATTTTAATTGAATACGTATACGAAAAATGATAAAGCACTTATGAATATAGAAAAAAACTAGGTATTATAACTAGATGTTGTCGGAAACGACAGCTATCCCTGTTTGACACAGAAAACAGTTCTTATACACCCTAGGCATAATTTTTTTTTTTATTATTTTTTAAATCTATCTATTGAAAGTCATTATTGTTACTAAAAGAATTCTAGGATATATGGTTGCTAAGTTTAATTCCAAAAAATAAGTGGTCTTTGAGACTTTCAGGAAATTTACCAAAATTGGAATCAAATATTTTTGAAATCCAATTGATGAAAATGTTCGTCATAAACTAAACAAACATTTTAAGTATGGTTGCTAGGTAGAATTCCAAAAAATAAGTGGTCTTTGAGACTTTCAGGAAATTTACCAAAATTGGAATCAAATATTTTTGAAATCCAATTTATGAAAATGTTCGTCCTAAACTACACAAACATTTCAGGAAATTTACCAAAATTGGAACCGCCTTTCAGAATCCTAGGTTTTCAGAATTTTGTTTTTTACCAAACACTTGTCAGAATATAAGAAAATATGCCATTTTTTTTTAAAAATATGTGTCTTTGACATTTTCAGGAAATTGTCCAAATTTACCAAAGTTGGAACCGGAACCAAAATTCCAAAAGCTTATTGCAAATCTATAGAGTATATGCAACAATTCTGCATAAAGATTTGATCCCTAAATCCAAAATGTAGGAGGAGTTTGCGACACATGCCACATGTGTCTAATCCACATCTTTGGGTCTTTGTTATAATTGACATCATGGGGCCTCTTGTTTGCACCAAGACCAATATTAAAAATCCGAAAGCTTATTGCGCATCTACAGACTATGTGCAACAATTCTATAACAAAATTAAATCCCCAAATCCATAAATGTAGGAGGAGTTTGTGTCACATGCCACATGTGTAAAAATTGACATCATGGGGCCTCTTGTTTGCACCAAGACCAATATCGAAAATCCGAAAGCTTATTGCGCATCTGCAGACTATATGCAACAATTCTACAACAAAATTAAATCCCTAAATCCAAAAATGAAGGAGGAGTTTGAGTCACAAGAAAAGTGTGACGAACGGACGGACAGACGGAGGGTATAACATTATCCCCGAACTTTCTTCGAAAGTGCGGGGATAATTAGGGTAAATTGAAAGGAACAAGGACTCTAAATTGTTTATAGTCATAGTATTCCAGAAAGGCAGAATTTTGACTCAAGTGACACATGCGTCCATTTGTAAATAGCAGTACAGTAGATCCTGTCTATTCCGACATCTGACTATTCCGTTATCCTGTCAAATGCGTCATAATTTTGGGGTCACAAGGACAGATTTTTAAGTTTTCTTAACCTGAGTATTCAGCCATCCTCTGCAATCCGAAATATTTTCTGGTCCCACACTGTGTCGGATTAGACATGATCCACTGTATAATTTGTTATAAAGCAAATACTATTATCAAAAGCTTCAAAACTGTTAATATAACAAGCAGAAATTGACAGCGAATATTTACTTTATTTCTCATCAAAGTATGCAAGATATCGTGAAACATGTTAAACTCTGCATTAATATCATTCCAATTATATTCCAACTTTTATATATAACACACTCCCTGATTACTTTGACAAGAAAATTAAAAGAAATGTGTTTATTGCATTAAAAATTCTCCGTTTGTACATTGAAAGCGATTTGTTAGGCATCTGTAGACGTAAGAATAAACAAGGAATGAGAAAGTGATGAAATAAAGCATTCTGATGATCAAGATGTTAAGTGATTTCCGAATTGAAATGCATGCATACTCTCAATTTCATGCATTCTCTCTTCACAAGCGCAACGTGGACATTTGTACTTATTATTGCAGTTAAGAAATTTAAGAAGATTGGAATTAAAAATTGAATAATTTTATAATTCATGCCAGGCGTTTTTCGCGGTAATTAATAGTATTTTTTATATGTGTGTTACAACATATTTGAATAAAGTAAGTGAGAAACGAACCGTGAATCCAAATCGAATTGTCAAATTGAAACATCGGAAACGACAAAGAAACAGATACACAACATGAGCACGACACAGAAAAGAAAAATGAACACACACACACACAAAGATGAACAACAAGTACCCAAACAAAAACCATGGGTGAGATCAGGTTAACCGGCAGAGTAAGCAGCTCCTGCTTCTTATAAGACACCCGCCGTGTTGAACATGTTAAACCCGGTAGAGGAAACAACATTTAAGCTTTTAAACGGAAAGATTTGATGTCATATGGGGAGCAGATGTCCCATAGCGGTCCACAAGATGGCGATGTCGTCCGTAAAACTTGTGAAGGATGGCTTCAAGTTTTGGGTAATATACCCTTGTTTAAGTAATCTATTTGTGAGCAACCGGGCTCTATCAAGGACGTCAATGTAGCGACCACACGCTCTTGAATAGCAAATGAGCTGGGAGGTGTAAACTCCGTCTGCCGGCGCTGTGTGAATGTTGCTACAAAGAAAAGGGAAGTTGACTGTTTGTCGTACAGTTAAGTTTGAAGACTACCGCTGTTGTCAATTTCGAGATGAAGGTGTCTGTAGTATCCTTAATTTCCAGCTCTTTTGGATAGATCTGATGAAGAAAATCACCAAAGCGAGTGTTGTTTAGTGGCAAAATATCATATATATATAACGAAACTTAAATTAAAGGATTGTACCCGTTTTTATCTTGATTTTGAAGAAGCCCTTCGATGAATGCAGCCTCATAAGAGTGGAGAAACAGATCGGCTAGAAGAGGTGCCCATAGGAATTCCGATAGTCTGTTGAAAAACAAGACAAATATATTGTCGATCTGAAACTTTTAAACATTTTAATCATTTTCTCCGATTCGGAGTCATTTTTCACAAAGTAGGCTTGTTTTCTACCTAAATAAATGTAACTTTATCTTCGTTAAATAAATTTATTGAATAAATTTGAGATTTCTGATCCTAGTCAAGCATTTTTTACTAAACATTTGAAATCGGAAAATCTAAAATTAACTGCATCTCAGTAATAGATATCAGTATCTTCTGTACGTACTACGATTTATTTTTAATTTAATACTGAGATATCTTTTTTACTAGCTGTCTACGACTTTCCAATAGCTATTGCTGTTGAGTTACTGTCGGACTTAACCACAATGGGGAGGTTTGGCGTGCCATAAGACATGTTTCACAGATCATTTCTTTTGAAATGACTGTACCAAGGCAAGACCGTTGTGGTCGACAATTTTTTCGGTGGTTTTAAACCTACTTTGTCTATTCTGTTCGGTAATTTTGTTAACCCCCATATAGATCTTCTATACACTGTTCATATTTATGTTTACAATAACTACTTTGTCACTTACGTAATTTATTGAAAATTCTTCTGAATATCTATTGATCATAAACAGTTGTGTTCCTAATTTCAAATATTACTTGTTCAACTACGATTCAACAGTTTTCTTAAATAACTTAATACCTAAGTTACTGTCAAATTAGTTTCTGCATATGCGCATTTCGACAACTAATGTCTCTTCGGTGTTACTAAAATTTCGTCCCATGAAAGTTTCATTACAAGTAGCAAATTCATATCAAGATCTTGACTGGCACAACGCAACCAACATATATGAAGCGGAAAGAACATAACTTCTACAAGGCAGCTGAAAAAAACTGACCATCGATCATTATGTAGTACCAACATATCATCATAGAACACAAAAAAGGGTATAACATGGATCCAAAGACAAACTGAAAGCAGTGTGGAGCAATAAACTGCTAATAGATCAGATCTGGTTAGTGAAAAACGTCTGTCTATGTGATTGATTCCTAAACTATCAGTGTTTCATGTAACCTTGTTAAACTTTTATGCCATTTCAACCAGTTTATTGAATAACAAAATACCAAAGTTACAATACATTCAGTTTTTGCATGTGACCATTTCGACAACTTATGTCTCCTTAGTGCAGATCAAATCAAAGCATTTGGAAATCCATAAACCAAAATATGTGTAAAAACTGATATAGAACAAATTACCAACTAAGTCACAAGTAAGCGATACATTTCGCTATAAGCCATAAGCTGGGCAATGACCTAATTGAAGTACAAGTAGGTGAGGACCAAACCGTCAGTCAAAAGAACGAACAATCCATGGACAACAGCAACATCAGAAACACAAGGAAACAAGGACACAACTTGAGTACAGGAAAAAAAAGAAAAAACGAAGACACACATACAGATGAACAACAAGGGCAGAACTTTTATTCTTATGAAAGTTCTCCGATGCACTAGAGTATATTTTAAATGATGTTAAAATATAAAATACACTTTTGAACTGGTAGGTAAAGCTATATATATCAAAGCAACGCGTAATCCGGGATTCCTGTGCGTAAAGCAATTAAAATGATTTTATAATACAAAAACTTCACAATCATCTGTAATTTTAATAACGTGAGCTTGCATCAAACTGTTCTGCCATCATTTTGTGTAATTCTGATGGTAAAATCTATTGATAAATCTACATCTCATTAATCTTACATATAACTCAATTTCTATGTCATAATAACTTACGTATGAAGATCTCAATTAAGATGTGTTTTGTTTCTGTTCTTAAAATCGTGCATTCGAGTATCAAAGTTAAAATAATTTTTCAATGGTCTCTTCTCACTAACATTTGAAGTTCGACTTTGTCTTCTAAATGTTTTTTCTAGACACTACAGAAGTAGAAATCGTCAGGGGCTTTATTTCTTACTGTAAATTTGACCGAAACGTTTCTGGTTGTTCCCCTCCTCATTACTTTAGAGTCGTTTTGTTTTAAATTGCTTCATGTTTTACACTGTGATTCTGTTATTTCGTCTTTAGTAAATAAAATGATGCCCCCCCCCCTTTGTTGTTGTACGTGTTTGTCGACTTTGGAGATGACATTAGGGTTAACTATGCAATTACTATGTTCGACGTCCATCCAAATTAGCTCAATTACCACAATCTTCTAACGAATTCCATGTTTTTTTAAATGCCTCAAATATTTATACATAAGGTTTATATTTAACCACTATAAAACCTTACGATAGTCATTATGATTGAGAGAATGACCTTCTATTTCACAAATGAGGATAGACATTTTTAATAGATCTAGAGTTCATACCCAAACTTACAAACTCTTACAATAACATAACACCGGACATTGACATTGACATTGACATCTCCTTGACATTTACCCCATTTCTTTTCTTTTTCATATTCACTGGCAGTGTGACATGTGCTACTTTTATTTAAAAATTTTCCTCTTCTTTCTATATGATTCGGTTTTCTTTTGCCGATGTATTAAATCCCAATGCTACTGTAAAAACTTTCGTGGAACATAATAGTAGATACATAAAAGTTACTGTAAATTGAGATTGACTAAATCAGTTTTAATTGGGGGTCCACTTAATCTTACTACGACTTATTTCCCTTCATTTGTTCGTTTATACCTTTGATTTCCGTGTGCTTTGTTCCTTTGGTATCCTATCCTTATTATGAACAATTGCTTATTACTTTAGATCGTAGGATTATTTCAGGATGTTGACAATCAATATTAGCTTCGTCCTAATGATTTTGTAACCAAGTATTGGTTTTGAATTTTGTAACACACGTACCTTGAATTTCTAGTAGGTGTCTCGTCATCTCACACTGAAAATGCAAGTTCAAATTGCGATTCGAAAACATTGCCCGCCGAAAATGATGTATGATGATTATGGCATTCATATTCTTGTTATATAGAACCTATATAATTTCAACCATTTTTCAAAAATTAAACATTATTCCAACTCTATGGAATTGTCACTTTGTAACATAGAAATGATCGAATTAATATGACGGAGTTTTACCTTAGACATAGCGAAGCTTTATAAAATTGAAGAAAAGTGAATTAAATTTAAAAGGAAAATGGAAAAGGAACAGGTGCTCTGCAAGATTAGGCACCAACTGTTCTATCCTTGAAACGGGGGTTGTGACGTCTCAGATCTCAACACTGCAACTGAGGATATTTTGGGTACTTTATCACTTTCGAAACACTGAAAACATACGGTTTGCGAATCACATCTGTAAGGAGTAATGAAGCATTTAAATAGGAGTAAACAGTGACCTAAGAATATCCAATGGAAATTTTTAAATAGGGAATTATTCCTTAAAGGTATTCGTGCATAATGTATTTCTTGCAGTTTGCTCGATGAATGACCCGTGGTTGTTTATATGTTGTGATTGTCTTAAAGTGGCAATGATTAATTTTTTCAGCAATAAATCTAGCTCAAAACCGGGCTAAGGAGAGTTTTGAACTTTCTATAGAGTATGAGCTGAACCCATTTTTGAAGACCTCATGGTGATCTGTACATGTTATATGATGAAGAAAAACAATGATTAAAAGAGTTGTTCCATTGCTTGGCTTAACAATGTTTAATTGTTTATTTGACTTTAGATTACATAATATTGATGCGAGTCCTGTTTAACAAAGAAGTCAAAGAAAACAGACTTAAAAAAAAAGAAAAAAAAACATACCAGAATTCGATAATAAAAGAGAGATTTTAGAGGGGAATATTCAAGTGAAACAAACATACAAATTAAATTGGCAAGATGGTAGACGAATGTTAAAATTGGGGAATTCGTGTGATCAACGTCTTCAAGGGTGAAAGAGATCCAAGTCTGGCTATTTCTACTTATACGACTGTACGGAAGAATGTCGATATGCTCTGTGAAGAGATATGGAAATCAAAATTTTTTAAAATAACCTTCCGTTTTATAACCCAGCGGTTCAGTGTGTTTGACCTGTTATAATACTACCAGCGGTTAAGCATTTTAACTAAAAGTTAAATTTAATTGCAGGATGAAAAACCGGCTTCTGAAGAAAATTGTCGTGGTTTTTTCAAGGTCTTACACTTTGTCAGTCACAATAGTTTGATAGCTTTACATTTTTAATATAATAATCCAATAAATTATGGTCGTCGATACAACATGTAAATTTAACAAAACATCATTCCACCGATGGTATGCGTACTTTGACATTGAACCTGATCTATCGCATCTGTTTTTTTTATTAACGTTTTTATTGGGCTTGTCCATTTCTCTGTGTAATGTCTGTCTTTGTCTTTTGATTACCCTTTTTGGACAGACGATTCTGTATTTACTTACTTCACCCTAAACTCACAAGTATACTTACCGTTGTTATCACTGCCTAATGCGCTGTCACCGCTTGTTTTTCGTTCAACTATCTGACTACTTCCGGTTGGATTTGTTTCATCTTCTTCCGCTAAAGACTGATTAGAAATACTCTCTTTTAAGATGTGTTCGGCGCCTACCAAAACTTTCTTTGATTTCTTTGGAAGTTTCATTTTAGCTTGAGCATGAGAGTAGTATAATGTAAAGTTGCTTACAATAATAGGAACCGGAAGTGATAACATAAGGAGCCCACAAACTGCACACATTGTTCCCACAACATATCCTAGTCCAGTTCGTGGAGCCATATCACCATATCCAAGTGTTGTCATGGTAACTACAGCCCACCAAAATCCCATCGGAATGTTAACGAAATCGTTTTTATCATTTTCATCAATTTGCTCAGCAAAAAATATCACAACGGCAAATATTAAAATACCTATTATTAGGACTAAAAATAAAAGTAATAACTCTTTTGCACTTGCCCTTATGGTATGTCCTAATATCTTTAATCCACTGAAATGTCTTGTCAATCGAAGTATCCGAAATATTCGAATAAACCGGAAGGCACTTACGCATAAAAACGCAACAGTATATTCCAAACCTAATATTTCTAAAATTCTGGCAGCATAAAATGGAATAATAGAGACTATATCTAACCAATTTAATGGTTCTTTGGCAAATGCTTTGAACGTAGGACAAGTCAGTAATCTGGCCATTATTTCTAAAGTAAAGAAAGCATTACACGCATACTCTATGACATTTATAAATAACAAAGGGCGGGTAATCCTCTGTGTTTCAGACACTTTCAGTCCTTCTATTGATATGTTTGGGTTGATTTGGTAACGGAATTGTACGTGGGTTTCCAAGCAGAATACAGCTATGGAGGTTATAATGAAGGCAATTGATATGATGGCGTATATCTGAAAGTAGAATAGAAGTGGATATTATTTTTTGAATACAAATAGGTTGACTAAATATAATTACCAGTTTTATGTTTTATATATAATATAGACGACCAGATGTGGATTTTATCCCTAACAACAAACTTATATAACAATAAACAAATGACATCAGAACAGAGTAAAATAGAAAATTGCCTTCAGAAATACAAAGACCTTAAAACTTATACATGTAATATCATTATGCATTTGGATTAGAACAAAATACTTGGTTCTTTTCAAATAAGTCAACGAACTCGAAACAAAAGTACAGACAGGCGTCAATGTTGGCCTGAACAAAGAGTAAAACAAATGCATTTCCATACCAACAGTAATATGTAGATAATTAGATAATACATTGGGATTTAACAGAGGCTTAATAAAGTACCCATAAGTCGTAAATTGCAATATTACTTTTATATGATGTGCAGCATGATTCATTTTGAAACTTTCAAATGGTTTACTTCGGTATCAATAAAATATAAAATCTCTCTCATCTTGTGGTATATACTCACTTTAACATCAATCATAAAGCATTAATTTATAACTTTCTTGATGTTTAGAAACTTCAAAAGTGAAACAATATTTTATCTTATGACAGTTTATCTTGGAAGATTTTAATGTTTTTGGAATGACTTTGAATCATCACATACTTCCTTAAGTGCACACCTGTAATTGTATACGATACAGAATGTTAAGGATAGCATAGTTCTACAGGGTCAAAAGTTCAAATCAATCAACTCAATTTATATGTATGCTGTTTTATGCAAAGATACCTTAAAACAAAAGGATCGTCAGTAATAAATTGAAATGAACTTGGAAAAATGCATCTTTTTTGTTTTTGTTTAATCATAAAAACTGTTATCGTTTTGTTTAAGATACCGCTCAATAGAAACAACATACCATGTTAATTTAATCGCACTTTATTTTAAAGGTCTAAATTCCTAGTCTCAATAAAAATAATAATACCATCAGCTTTATCACAGATACCTTATACATGCGATTACATTAAATAAGTAAATGAACTCGGTGCTTTGTACGGGAATAACAAAACGGATTATTTCAGTTGAGCCAGCTGTCTGGTCCATTATATCTAATATTCTCTGCTTTTCTGTTGTCCCTTTTTCAGTCTAAATGTATCTAGTTTTTCTTCTCCATTTTTTCCATTCCGCAAGGTTAACATGATCTTGTAATTCTGTTTTGTTGTTTTGCATTCTCTACATTTTCAATCTAAATTTCTAATGTCAAAGAATCTTTTCTGATTTGGTTTGTGGATTTCCATTGTTGATGATATCGCGACTTTGAGTTACTCTTGTTTTGTCCACTATGTCTCCAGATCCCCTAAGTTTGTCATGTCTCCAAGTTCCCTTCCTTACTGACATCCCATTGATTTTTTTGCCATGTGTTCTGGTTTATGATATTATGAATATTAGAATTAATGAAGGGAAGATAACAGGAAACACTTACATTGTACAATGGCCGAACATTACAATCACATGTCACAATCAACCAGGGAACTGCACAAGAAAAACAATAAAATGACAAAAGACAAACATAGATAACGATAGGAACTCGGAATAGCCGACTTGGTACCGGCACTGACAACAGCCAGCGGTAGGGTTACACCGGTTTATGGGTACCTAAACATCCCCTTTCTCTATCCCGTTTCCCTATAGTATAATAAACATACGAATAAACCCCAATACAGGTAAACCATTAACTCTAAGACCACAATCTTGAAAAGGAAAGAATAGACAAAACGTAATCTAGAAAGACGGGTCGAGGAGTGTTCGCGGCTAAACTGCCGGCTAGCTCAAGGAGCCTAGTCTGCTGGTAAAACACTGTTGCACTACGGAATTATAATCAAATTCAAAACTTCCCGAAGGGTTTGGTAAAGAATCATCATGGATTTCAGTAGACATCGGCAGTATCAGTGAGAGGCCAGTATAATTATAAAATCTTCAGGTCATTGGATCCCAAAACCAATTTAACGCAATCATGAAGAATATCCGGTCAATATCCCCTGTTACGTAAAGAATGTAAGATACGTCCCAGTTTTTCTGGATTTTGTTTTAACATTTTTTGACATTTTAACAACATTTCCGTAAAAACGAGGGTGAGAAATGCCCTTAGTAATAAGCTGTTTCCGAGTCGCAATATACTCAGATACCAAATGTTCATATCTTCTATAAAATTTTTTAAATTTGTTTATCAATCTATGAAATCTGTAACTTGGATGTGATAGTAAGGTTACTTAAAGTCGTAAAGAGTAGATCAGACGCGTGCGAATCGTACCAGTTGAGATATATACACCCCGTATGATGGTGCTGCAGGAATGTCGCCATCAAGAAAAGGGAAATTAGTAATAGTGAAATCAAAATCATCCATTTTATCATAAATTTTAGTTTTAATTTTTCCAGAGTCAACGATGATAGTTAGATCGAGAAATAGAAACACAGTTAATCCGAGGCCTTAATATGTATCAAGTATGTAATTTAGTAATAGAAAATTTAAATGACAGTAGTGAAATACTAAGAATTTAAGGAAAGTTGAGTAACAAGAGTTCATAGTTTCTGAGTAAAACTGACATGTCTTTCAGGCAACCTTTTTTGGCAACATATTACATAATATAAAATAACCTTTGTTGCATTATAAAAAAATTCATGCTGTACATATTATATTTTTTATCCATAAAAAATTTAAAAGTAGTCAATGTAACATAATTCTGTCACTTTAATTTTCGTTTTCTCTACTTTTTTACTGGTCAGAAAATATTTTAGTTAATCGTGCTATATAATGTAATATTTCGGTATCTAACTTATCTCTGTTATTCATTGCAGCATACCGACATTTGCCAGTTCTGCAATCAACAGAAGGAATTTAGCAAGATCCAAAAGGGATGCGACTTTTTTTTTTAATCTCATGAAGACAGATTGGTTCGCTGCTTGTGAAAAGCAACCAAACTATTAAGTATTTAAATTCAAAACCTATGAAAGACGAACTGGTCTGTAACGAAATTCAAACCCTAATCCCAAAATACTGTTTACAATCCGTTAAAGTGCTACTTGTGTAGAGTTAAAGGAATAATTAACTGCACTAACTTGACCTGTCTTTTCAGTAACTAAGAAGGTATTTAAATTTCGAATATGTTAGCTTACTGCAGAATAATATGAAAATAGGAACAACCTATGGAAGGGCGTCAAGAGGAAAGTCACACTGTAACGTGCCGGGGGTAGCGTATCCCGCACAAGCCAGATGGTATTATTATACTCGTGGGCTCGTACCAGAGTCGTTTCTCTGGATCTGCTTATCTGTGAGGTAGAGTTGAGAGGATGCAAGTATTGGACTACAAATTGCTTATCCTAAGTATATACGAACTCAACTTAAATGACAGTAATCATCTATTAAAGAAACAACCCAGCAAGACGACTTTAAAACTACTCTGTATGAATGTGACCCTATGGTCACCTTACCGTTCTAATGCCTATGACCCCGTGGTCACCCTACTGACCTACTATGACTATGACCCTATGGTAAACCTACTGACCTACTGTGACTGTGACCCTGTGGTCACCCTACGGACCTACTGTAACTGTGACCCTGTGGTCACCCTACGGACCTACTGTAACTGTGACCCTGTGGTCACCCTACTGACCTACTATGACTGTGACCCTGTGGTCACCCTACGGACCTACTGTGGTTATGGTATGTATCTACTGTCCTGAATAGGCAATATTAGGCTGAGGTACCCTTGGTTCTTATTCAGAACCACGGGTCTCTCAGTCCAAGGGACAGTTCCTGATTGTCACCTTTGTGTGTACCTGATGTACTAAGAACTTATGTATGGCTACCTTATGCAGATAGGCCAAATGGTCAATTCCTTATACAGAAACGACCACAAGTCCTTATTGTCTTTCTAACTACTTAATTATATTACCCTTCCACCTTGCGGACACTGTAGTTACAGTAACGGGCTCGAATATCGAACTGAAGAAGACTGCAAAGCAATTGCTTTTATACTAAAATCTGGACCAGTCTATTATTACAAACACCCCTCATGGATCAGTCTATTTGTCATGATCATAATTATTCAAACGTTTGTATAAACCAAGTATAACCTATCTCTTTAAAGCTTCTGACAGATGGCTTAGTAAATTACGGATTGGAATAAGGTATCAAACACAGAAATCTCTTTGCATTCTATATCCGATACTTAGCTATTTATATATGTAAACATTGAAAGTGAAAGTAGACCTCAAAACCTAATAACGTATCACTGCTTGACACTACAGTTTAATACCAACGAACTGCATATTTTCCTTATATCTTTATAGACTTATAAAGGCTTGGAAGTGATTAAAGTGTACCAATACTTATGTGTTTTATGCACAGCGTCTCATCTCTCTAATTTCTAAAAATAGGTACATGTGTATGTAAGGGAACGATGTATTAACAGAGATAGCGTATCTGACAATTGTTATAAACAGAATATTCGTCACAACACTTCATAAATTCATGAAGGTCACTATTAATTTGAAAATGTCATATTTCATTAGTTCAGGAATGTCACAATTAATATTCTGTAAATGTTGCATCTCATAAGTTCAGGATCGTCATACTTAATTTTGTAAAACCTACAATGACCCCTAATGTCGTCTGCTACATGTTATCCCATTGGTCATTTTTGGATACGAAGATAAAGCTATCTAAATTTTGATATCAATACGGTAGTTTTTATTCAAAAAGTGGTACAGTGAAAAATATTGCTTTTTTATCTACTTAATATTTGTATTCTTTATACCTTCTCAACTATCTTCTAAAACAAAATTAAGTTGCAGTATGCAGCATACGAAACAACAGAAAAACCTGGCAGGATTTCTTGATCAGTGTATCAAGTCCTATCATTAAAACAACCTCTCTACATATAGAAGGGCTTGACGCTATGATTAATTTTGTTTAAGGAATACTTAGTTCACACTGGCTAAGTGCTTCGACCGTACTTTAAAACAAATCCAAATGTTTTGTTTTATTTTTTATCCAGTCTCCGAAACAGAGGAGTATATCTCTTCCTATCATCTCTGCCACGCCGTTTCCTCTATGTTGGATCTACAACGCCCTCTTCAGTGTCGTCGTATACACCCTGACGTATTTCACACTGTGACGTCATATACATTTTGAGACGAACCTCTCCATCCGGTGTGGCAGAGTTGCTATCTGACGTAGGAAGAACTATACACCTCTGTTTCGGAGATTGTTGTTTGCCCGGAGTAAGAGTAATTTCCCTTTGAAGGTTTGACCAAAAAAAATGAGTAGGACTGGCTGGAACTTCAGTTTCTTTCAAATCACCTATTGTATTTGCCAAATATTTTAGAGATTTTATTCCAACATTGTCATTATACCATGAACTAGTAATCTTAATTACGTACATATGTTAGGAAGTATCCGTCTGTATGCTTAACATTTCAACGTTAATTTGTCATTATTAATAAATACTAAGTCTTAACAGTACAACGATAATGTAGTCATAATTACAAGAATAAAAACACACATATACGTTTCTTCGCTTCATGCTTTCTGCTGTTAAATAGACAGGCATTCTGCGATATAAATATGATGTACTTTTCTTCTCTACAATTTTTCACATGTATTCAATCGCTTTTTTCAACTTTGTATTGACTGATCAAATGGTTAATTAATTTCTTGAATATGGTCGGTTGATCGATTTATTCATATAATATGAAAAGCATTCCAAAAAACATAGGTAATTGACGAATACAAAGTTTGCCTCGGTGTGGCATGTGGTCACAATAATATAACTTTGCCTTGATACTGCTAAAATAGAGATGGATGCATATCTAAATTTGCATTAACATGTTACATACAGTAGCTGAAAATTGTGTTATTATGTTACATTCAATAATAAGTCGATCAAGCAGAAAATGTAGGTCAAAATGACACAACTTTGCCTGGATACTGATATACCATCTGAATCGCATGCATATACAAGGTTAGATGATCCTACAATGTACCTTGACTGAGATATGAACTCTTCCAATAACTTGAGTGTAAGTCAATCAAGCGTTAATGTGGGTCAAAAGGGCCCTATTTGTCCTGGATGCTTATGTAGCATCCGAGATGCATGCATACGCAAGGTAAAAGGACATTATTATATAGATTGCAGTGAAAGATTGAAATTTCTCAGTGAATTAAAAGTGATAATTAACTGTGAAATTATTTTCCATAATTTCACTCTAGGAAGTGACGTCACAATAGACGTTGTCAACGTCGTTGTTAAGTAAACGTCTCAGCGAATTAACATCGAAAACGTAGTTCATGAAAAGAATCTTAAATTAAACCATTCAATATGCAAGAACTGATCTATATAATAAAAACAATAACTAATCCTAGATTCTGATTATCGAAAATATTCAACTCATGATCGAAAAACGCTGTAATTCATTCATGCGCTGCGCGCATTCGTGAATTACTGCGTTATTCGATCATTCGTTGAATATTTTGCGATAATCAGAATCTCGGATTAGTTATAGTATAACTATCATGTACAGTGACTGAGATCTGAATGTAAATCAATCAAGCGGAAAATGTACGTCAAATTGACCCAGTTTGAACTCGATGCTGATGTATCATCCAAGATGTATGCATATACATGGTTAGACGATCCTGCCATGTACAGTAACTGAGATATGAACTTGG
>MJUU01062792.1:6660-26403 GCA_002080025.1 Modiolus philippinarum
CACATATTTCTACCCGTACATATTTATCACTTACAACTACACATTTGTTTGCATTAAAGCATGTTTTCAATAAGTATAGGAATAAAACAACATTTTATACTTACAATAGATCTTGTATTTTGAAGAAAGACGACCAATTCGGTCGGCTAATTTCTTCTATTTCCATATAATTTGATATACTGATGTATAAATTACAATCTCTATTTTATCTTCTTATTCACAACATATCCACGCACTGAAATATTTTTTATGCAAAGTATAAATACATCCATTTTGTTAACTTTTGTTAACACTCATCATTGCTTTGTCCTTTGAACTCACTGTTATTATCATACGGCATACTCGATTTGTTAGTGTAGTTTTATACATCAATGACAGGTCTGTCTACGTGACCTGAATGTTATTTAAAATAGTCTAGATCAGTATGTTCATTGTTTGTTTCAGAATTACCCAGTCACAAAAAGGCATCCAACGGGGTTTCAAAGTAAAGGTCACAATTAATTAATATTATATTTGCTTTTGAGGTTTTTATATATTTTTCTTGTTTAATTATGAAAAGAATAATGCTTTTCTCTTTACCTGGGGTGTAAGTTAGTTATACCCTTCGGTAAAAGGTGTTTCTGGAATAGAAAATCCCGACGGCCGGATACCTCATGGTATAACTATTACATAAAACAGAAACGGATAATTGGCATATGTGTGTAATCACACTATCGAAACACTCGAGCAAGCCATTTCTAAATGTGTCACAATGGTACGTCTGCCTGAGATGTAAAATAAGTGTCTGCTACACTCAAAAAAAATAATTACTTAAATTTACTTAAAACTAGTATTTCTTTTACTCAAAATAAGTAATTTTTAAGTAAAAAAGTTTGTCACAAGGATTAGTAATTCTAAGTAATTACAAGTATTCTTAAGTAATGCTAAGTAATTCATTCAAGTAAGCAAGACAAGTAATTTTAAGTAATCAGAGTAAGTAATTCTATTCCAAACCAAAGTAATTTTTTAAGCCAAGTAAGTAATCAAAAGAAGTAATTCTAAGTAATTACAATAAGTAATATCAAGCCAGTTAAGTAAATTTAAGTAATCGCAATGAGTAATATAAAGCCTGGTTAGTAATCAAAAGAAGTAATTCTAAGTAATCACAATGAGTAATACGAAGCATGTTAAGTAATCGCATTAAGTAATATAAAACCCGGTAAGTAATCAAAAAGAGTAAATGTAAGTAATCACAATGAGTAATATAAATCCTGGGAAGTAAACGTAAGTAGTCACAATTAGTAATATAAAGCCTTGGAAGTAATCCAACTTAGTAATCTTGAGTAATCACTATGCATTAATACAAACTAGGTAAGCCTAATAGAGGAACTATCCGGAACCAATCCATGATTTTGTAACAGTTGATTTCTTCTGCCCATGAATATTTTCTGAAATCATAAATAATTCCACTAATAACAGAATATACCAAGATATTATTTCATACCATAAGTGTGGTAACTGAAGTATTTCCATTAAATATTTTCCATTTAAATCTCAATTTGTACGTGTAGAAATTTCACAGGTGGTCGAATATCACATTTTGAAGAAATTATCTGACAATTTGTCACTGTAAATCTCTGGCTATACTGTATGCCTTTTACTTGCTTTGGTAACTGTGCTATGATTTCTAGTTTTTGGTATTCCCAGTAGTTCTTCACCAAGTAATTCAGTTTCTTAATGCCAGTTTTTCATTTACTTGATTCCGTATTACAATTACTTGTACCTGGTGCTTCTTTTCATTTTTTTTTAGTATTTCTATTACTTAATTCAGCTTCCTTTGAGTAATTACAATTACTTATTTCTCATATTTCTGATTATCATTGATAACTATTTTTTTATGCAGTTACTTCACTAAGATCCTTGAATTGAATATAATGTAGCACTTCCACCTCTAAAAATCTGCTGTTATGTACATTGTAATATTACTGCTATAACTTCAGAATGGAATGTAGAAGTAAACTGCAAGATTTACCTGAAATAACAGAATGTTACCACAAAGTATCGAATTCAAGTATGATTAATCATGCATAACCAGTTCATTGGATCATCATGATCATTATTTTAATAATCTTTTTTTACACATTAAGCTATTTTTTTTAAGTTTACATACAGTAATCAGTATATAAATATGTGTAGCCAAACAAATGAAAAAATACACATTCATCACATAGTCTGTGTGTAATACATGTTTAAATAGTATGGTACAAATATTTATACATGCACTTTAGTAAATGAACGATGCTGTTCGTTATGTGTAACACACTAGCTGATAAGATCTTATAATTTATTTCATTGTTATATGTGTGTAATAACCCCAATTTAGCACGTCTCGTTATCTTGTAATATATTAAATCAAGTAGCCGACACGCTGTATGATAATAAATGTGTATGGCTTGTTTACATGAAATAAAACCTTGAGAAGTTGTTTTGTAATTACACAATGTTCTAAATACACAGTTACACGGCGGTTCTTGCTGGAAACCATATAATTATAAATTTCTAATCTACAATTTTAATTAATCTTGCATTTTATGAAAAAGACAAATATAAATCTGCTTAAAAATACTTAAACAAAGCGTGTCATGTTTTGCGGACACCATAACAGTATTAAAACATGTAAAATGTCTCGGGATAGTAATGGTAAACAAACATCCCCCTTTTTCTATTTTTTTTTTTGAATAGTTCTCGATGTAATCAAAGTTTGCAACATATAAAAATGCCTGAAATGCAAAACTGCCTTAATATTCAGAATAGTTATCTAAATAAATTTGTTAATACACTATTTCAAGATACTTATCTGATATTTCACAGTACAAATTTCCTTTGTTCTACAATATTTTGAATTATCCAAGGGAGATAATAAAAAATTCTAAACTCAAAACAAATCCGGACAATTTAGTATTTATAGACTTTTTACAGTGTAAACTGTTTTTTTTTGTTTTAAGTAATAATTAATTGTCAGATAATTAGTAATCAATATACAGTGTTTTTTTTATGACTAAAAAGTAATTTATTAGCAAATTATTTGAAATTTGTAGTTTGAAAGGAAAATAAGTAATTCAAAATTACTAAGTAAATGTTTCCTAAGTGTTAAGCAAAAATACAATACATGTAAAAGACCCATCAACCAAATAATACATACCTTTCATATTGCATGGTAACCGAGCTGGTGCCGGAGAATGGGAAGAAAATTTGGTCATCTGCAATCGGGTTCCTTAAGTGTTCATTAATTTTATAGTTGTCAATAGATTGTGAGATTTGAGTTTTGGTATATTGCTCTTCCCTTTACTTTACCCCTTGCTCATCACGCAGAATCCAAACACTCGTACATTGCTTGGATGAACATATAATAAATGTAACGTATCGTAAATTGTTAGTAAATATAAGTAATTGTTTTACTTGAAAAAGGTAAATAAGATATTACTTAGTAATTCGTTAGTAATAATAAGTTATAATAAGTAATCTTAAGTAATTGCTCAAGTAATTCTAAGCATTTATTTTACTTGAAATAAGTAATAAGTAATTACTAAGTAATCACTAAGAAATAGTAAGTAATTACTAAGAAATTGTAAGTAATTGTCAGTAATTAGTAAGTAATTATCAGTAATTGCTCAAGTAATTTTAAGTATTTCTATTACTTGAAATAAGTAATACGAAATTACTTAGTAATTTTTTTTTATGAGTGTATCTAGTTCACTTCATTTCAAACAAACCTAGTTACACCTGAGTACTCTTCACTGTTGTGACAGTTTACAAAACAATACTGAATTTATTTTGGATAAATTATCTTCTGGGTGTTGCAAGGATTTCAATATATAAACAAGACAGATAAATATACAAGAAAAGAGATATTTAGATTCACTTCAAACGTTTCGTATACATTGCGGAAACACACCGATTATCCATTCATTAAGGGAACGACCATTTAACTTGAAAAGGGGGGGTTATGATTTTTTTCTGGACAGAAAATTTTTTTAACTAGTATAAACAAAAATTTTTTTTGAAAATAAGCATTATTTTTTGGGGGCAGAAAGCCCCTTCAGATTTTTTTTCATCATTTTTGCAGCCAAAATATTTTTTTCACATTAACTTAACGAAAAAAACATACCCCCTCTTTTTTCGGGTTAAATGGTCGGTCCCTTACGACACAAAAAATAAAAACTTTTAACTTTTTGATGAATCTTTTATTGGGAATAATTCAATGTTACAAGTGCAAGAAAACAATATAAAGGTCTTTTTGTGAATTATTATACCCTTATGTAAATTGTTGGTTTGAACGTTTTTAAAGTTTTCCTATAGCTTAGAGAAAATTGATCTTTTTAATATTATTATGTAAAATTATAAAACATTATATATTTATATTATTATATATAAAATATAACGTATTTTAGGGTACTTGTGTCTTTTTCATATACTTTTACTGTAAATAATGAATACAATTTTATTAAAATGAAAGAACCTCCTACACTGTATACATATATGAAACTGGAGTCTTAAGCACACAATTGTCCGAAATTTAAATATTTTCCAACCTAAGGGGGACCCAGAAAAGTATTAATTATGTAGTACGACAGAATGCATTACTTGCTTTGAGGTAGACTAGAGCTAGAAGAATACTCTTTGCATAAATATTGTTAAATATAAAATGTTCGCCTAGATTCAAGGTTTAAAACTTCAAACTGTTCTAGGCCTCTCATTGTTCAAATTCAAGGCGAGTTTATTTTGACAAGTAGCCATTCTTGTTACAAAATATTGAAGATAGGTTCCAATAAACACTGCAAAACACAAAATTTCCATTTGAAGAAATGTCTGATTTGGGAGAAAACATAAATAGAAATCAGATCATGCAGAGTATTGAATGTTTAAAGGAGACAGTCTTATCTAAATCTCCTAATCGTAGTTCGGAAACCTTTTTTCTATTGTTCAGTTTTTCAAAATTGTCTCCACCAAACTTAATAAAATTTAACGGCATGTTAGATATTGTTGCCAACACTATCGGCCTTGTGCGAATCGACGAGATCATTATTATAATCGAGCAATATATGCAATTGTTTAAAAAATTATTATTACTGTATTAAACATAATTGAATTTAATAAAGTAATAATTTCTTTATCGGGATCGCATCTATTGTTTAGACTATAATAATGATCTCATCGATCCACACTTGGCCCGCGATAGTGGCTAAAATGTGCCTCAAGGCCTGGAATTCGGCTGTTCCCATGGAAACAAAGAGGATGGAAAACTTACACGTGCTTAGAATTTGATGTCATTTTATAGGATAGAAGTGTGTTATGGTCTATGTTCATTTACTCCATATCCTTTCGTAAAATATTCTAGTATTAGAATTTTCAAGTGGCAGCAGTTGTTATGGAAACCAAAAAAGGGTGTAAGAAATTTGAAATGAAGGCTGTCGAGGATTGTGTGGACTCCTTGGGCAGTTTGTGGGACTTAAGTATTCGCAAGTATATAGCTACCCCAAGAAACGAAATAACGCGGTTTTTATCAAGTCATCGTATACTCTCGGACTTGTTTACAAGTAACCTGTTGTGCCTTATTTTGCTACTGTATACCAATAATTTGCGGAATGAAAAAGAGGATGTTTGAGTGACTGTAAGTTTGGTTAAATTATCCCTAAATATTGCAAGTGAACAAACAACCCAACTTTACCGATTTTTTTTTATAATAATTCTTTAAAAAAACATAGGTAATCAACGATTACAAAGTTCGCCTCGTTATGGCACATGGACACAGAAACCCATTTTGGCAAGGGTGCTCATTTACCATCCCTAATGCATGTATACAAAGGCTAGATGATCTTACCATGTACAGTAACGGAGATCTGAACTCGGACGTAAACTTGAATGTAAGTCTATCAAGCGGAAAATATAGGTCGAAGTGACCTAATTTTGCCTGGATGCTGACCTACCATCAGAGATGCATGCACATGCAAGGTTAGATGATCCTACCTTGTACAGTGACTGAGATCTGAACTCGGACGTAAATTTGAATGTAAGTCACTCAAGCGGAAAATATAGGTCAAAGTGACCTAATTTTGCCTGGATGCTGACCTACCATCAAAAATGCATGCACATGCAAGGTTAGATGATCCTACCATGTACAGTGACTGAGATCTGAACTCCGACGTAAACTTGAATGTAAGTCTCTCAAGTGGAAAATATAGGTCAAATGACCTTATTTTGCCTGAACATTTCAGATACACTATGAGATGTAGTAATTCCGTACTGAAGAATAATCCGCTAACATGCTGGCAGACATTCAAAAATCGTGTGAACATAGACCACTGTAAACAGATGGCAATGGCGGATAAGAACGACATGACATCGTAAACCAGTGAAATATGTTATATTCTAATCACAGGGGGGAACGGTTCAAAATCGGTTGAAGGGCAAAAGTCTCTTCCGAATTAATAAAAAAAATGTGAGAATTTTTCTGCAGTATGGAGGTATAAGAAAGATGAATATTGCATACCGCAATATAAGTGGAGTTCTACGAGATCAACATAGGGTTTAGTGGGCAATAAAGTAATAATGAACGAGAGTTTATCCAAGCCCAGTATAATCTTTTTGACTCCGTCAAACCCCCATATTTGATCGAGTAGCTTCATTATAAATATATTCCAATTTAAATTTGCAATTCCAATGATTGAAAATTTTGTGCTGCCATTTTTGAGAGCTACAAATAAGCGTAAGCTACAAAAATGCACAAAATTTAATGGGACTAAGACAAATCATATTTATATAGTTGATATGCTTGCATACTTTTACACAATTGCAATTCAAAATCCCATGAGAAACTGCGTTTTCCCATCGGATTTCACTATTTCCCATGGGATTTTGAAAATATTCTGAAGGGAGAAAAATTGTCCCATGGGATTTTAAAGAAATTCCATGGCAAATAATAATCCCAAGGAAAATGATAATTCCATTTGAATAATAAAAGTCCCATGGGAATATTTCAAAATCCCATGGGAAACAGCATTTTCCCGTCGGATTTTGAAATTTCCATGTTTTTTTTTAAATTGCCACTATGATATAGACTTATATTCTACTATTTTGTTAAGTCCCATGCGAACATAGATTTGCAATCATTGGAATTCCAAATTTCAATTGGAATGAGTTTAAAGTTGATTTTGATTGACACGGTAGAGGTCAATGACGACAAACAAAGGGGTTCTGGTATATCTATAGATTTGGAATGAATGTGGCCTGGAAATGTCAGTCAACGTTAGTATGCAAATTGTGATCATTTTTCATGATCAACTGAGCAATATCATATATTATTAATTCACTAAGTACATTTAACATAATATGCTTAAAACTGCCAATTTAATACGGATGACAGAAAATGCCAACATACCAAATGAATATGGATTTTTTCGTAATGGCCTAGTCTAATATGGGGTATCATAGATCCTCTTGATTTATCGTCTCTCGTTATAAAGACAATAGTAACTTGCGTAACTTGTCGTCTGATCACGAGGTAGGACGTCAAAATAAAAGGTTAAGAACTCACGGAAAGCAGTTGATCAATTGCTTATCTCAGATCAATAAAGATGCCAATACGACATACATTACGCATTAATACTATATTATGGAAAAACATAATAAAAGTCATTTTAAATATTGATAATCTGATCCGTTCAAATCGTGTCACATGACGTTTGAGATTCCGCTGGGTCAACCGGTCAGGGTTGGGTCGCATAGGAAGGTTAACCGATAAACAAAAAAAGCGATATAATATACCAGTTACCCAACAGATATTTCAACATCATATTTTTACTGGCTGTGTGACGGGTGCCATGCGTTGAGCAGATCATGCTTACCCTTCCGGAGCACATGATGATACCTTAGTTTTCATAAGGGTTCACATTGCTAGTGCTTTAGTTTTGTGTTGTTTTTGTTCATTTTTGTTTGTTTTGTTGTGTCTTTGTCATACTGTCTCTATTCGTGTTCCTGTGAATTGCCGTGATTTTGGATTTATGATTTTGGAATTTCCCCTTTCCTCGCTTCGGTATCCGTTTGCCGATGTATTACCACCCTAGATAGTCGGTTACCTAGCGGTTTCTCTGCCCTCGAAATTAAGTTTCCATCGAGCAATCTCTAGGGTCACCTTACTACCTCGAAGAGAAACCGCTCGGTCACACACTATCTAGGGTGATAATTGTATATACATATCTATACTTTATAGTACAAATATTATATTTCATTCGGGAATCTTCACATCGTTTTTTTATGGAAAATTTTGGTCAGTTCGACTTATGGGACTATCTTACCTATTATACCATGCTTGTATTCTAAATCCGAAACATCGAAATCAAGACATCTTACATTTTGTAACTGATTACATACTAGTCAAAAGCGAAACCGTAATTATGGCGAAGGCGATTAATTTATTGCTAAACACAAAATTGATCGAAATTGTAAATATAAATCGTATTAATTGCACCATATATTTAATATAATATTGATAATATACAAAATTAACATGATTCAAATTCAATAATATTTTTAAGTGCGCTTCTCATTGCATAAATGGTTAAATTCACTTTTATTTACAATGTAAAATTGTTTTTCGTTTTTCAAGTATTTTATTAAGGGAGGTAAAAACTTTCAAAATAAAATCATTTTGTTACATAGAAGAAAAGAAAGATAAATCAAATTTTAACGGATTACTTTTTTACATAAGAATAACAAAGGAAATAGGTGTTATGTATAGTAATGTTTACGTTATGTAAGGTTAAGTTTCTTGTCCGATTTTCTCTATTAACACTGAGAACTGTCTGTATGAAAACTGCATAAGAAATGAATACTTGAAAGAGTGTGATTAACCCCGTAAGTTTTCTCATAAAATATATTTGATACAAAAGTGTTATCGAAATGTAACTATAATTACTTTACCTAATGTAATCGATTACATAGTAGCAAGTCATGTAATCGATTAATAATCGATTACATAGTAGCAAGTCATGTAATCGATTAATAATCAATTACACAAAATTCCTCGAATAATCGATTATTAATCGATTACTAGTGTCTTTTATCGTTGCACATCTCTATAATGGAGATAATTGAAAAAAAAAATAACAGATCCAGTGGTTTCCACTAACCTTCAATATCACACAATAGAAGATAATATGGAGAAAACTCCTTGTTAAGGGTTTTTAGGGTGACTTCAACATGAAGAATTACAATAAAAGGGTTGTTTCATTGCTTGGTTCTACCACGTCATTGTAGAAACCTTTTCTTACGTGCATTCAGAGCTGTCAAGGGTGTTTGGGTATCAAGAGTGAGACGAAAAGTGTGTTGGGGAATAGCCACAAGATTTTTTTTTCAGGGAAGCAAAGTGGTGTATTCTGGGAGCATTTCAAATGGTCATAGTAAGGAATTTGAAACCAAATTTTCCATTAAAAAGGAAAAAGTTGTTTTACTTCAGGTCTTTAGTAGAAAATGAACCAGTAGTATGAAAGAATGTACAGAACTGCCTCTTATTTCTTGTTTTCTTATTATGATGAGGCCATTTTTCGATTTAAAATCTATTTTTCTCGAAAATAGAAAAAGCGTGACATTGAAAGGGATGAGCGTGAGAGCGTGATTTGGTGTTGGAAAGCGTGACTCTCACGCCGAAAGCGTGAGACTTGACAGGTCTGTGCATTATCTCCATATTCCTTTATTGTCAAAGTAAATCTAACACGAAAATCAAAATTGTATTGCATAGCAAACTACGTTAAGATATATAGTGGACTCTTCTGTCTGCCTATTTTATATGTTTTCTGTTCATGGAATCGTCTGGTGTAGAAACAACGGCAGTAGAATACCGAAGGAACAAAGGGGTGAAATTCACAAAAATCGAAGTCCAAAGACAGGGCAAAAACGAGAACACAGAAAACAATGACGTTAGACACAAAAACAATGACGCCAGACAGACACAAAGCACAGAACCAGAAACCACAACATTCAGAACAAAGGCACTCACAGTGTGAACTCCAGTGAAACTGAGAGTGACATCAGGTGCTCCGGAAGGGTAAGCATGTCCTGCTCTGTTAACAGCACCCGTCACACTGTGGGTGATTAAATCCGGGAAAATGTCAAAGTCGGTAGTCAAATCCGGGAAGACGTGAATCTAGCTGAAAATGTCCACTTTCATTTGGGATACTGACACGTCATATCTTTCAATGATGCTATGGTGACGGCAATTATTATTTTAAGTAACAAATGTGCAATGAGATACATAAAATACTGCGCACCAGTTCGCAATAAAACAAAATCATATAATAATAGATATTGATAGACTGTGAGAAGAGGTAAAAACATATAAAATTGTCAATAAAATAAAGCAAAAGATAATTTTTATGCTTGCTCTGTGGATGCATCCGCTTGCAGTCACCAAGGAGTTGATAGGGTATCGCTATACTACGCCTCCTTATCCTTGTATTCAAAATCGGACAGTCCTAGCCGTTTCGAATTCCGGGCTTGCCAAATCATAAATAAAAGGATTAATCCTTGTTGAATCATTGAAAAGAAATTGGTATGGGAACGAAAGCAAGTTTATGGTTTCAGGACACACAAAACGATTTTGAGTTAGTTGGACGGCGAGGGGAACAATAAACATGTTATTGTTCGAATAGCCAGTGAATAAGTATTTTATTATACCAAATCGAACATGTTTAACATACCGGAAATCCGGCATAAAGCCGAAATAAAAAACAAGTTTAAACTGTGCTTCCTTTAAGCACAATGTGTTGTAAAATGTCAATCATGCTGAACTTGACCAATGAACGTCGTCAAGAAAAAGTCAGTGAAAAGATAAAAGTGCTATTCACTCGCTCGCGGGTAAATAGTGTTTTATTAATTCATCGGTAAATAGTACTTAACCCTTAACCTCCCCTTGCATTGCGGCAGTGAATACATTTTTTTGAGAATGTGATTTTACAAATAACAAAATACGAAAGTTACGAATCAACAATATTGGAAAGGTATAAAAATTACGATTGGTAGTTTATGAAGACGAGGAAATATGGTCATCCATTGTGGGGAGACTTATATGGAAAAGGGTGATGGAAAGAATTTCATCAGAAATGGTCTTGGAATTTTTGATCCTGTGATACAATTGAAAAAAAAAATCTTGTCGACAGGCAAGAAAAGTCAAATCAAAATGACATATTTGATATATCCTATGCAACAAAATGCACTATTACTAGTATACTCCAATGCTCATTCAAATATATTCGAATATGGAAAAAAAATCATTTTGGACCTTTACTAAAACAGGACTTAAGTACAAGAAACACTTTCAGAAATTATATTTGAAAATTAAATCAATGGAAACTCCAATGTTATTATTGTTATTAAACTATTATAAAATACAATAGAAATAAACGAATATCATCAAAGAAAAAAAATTGTAGAAAAACCTACCTCGGTGAAACATTATATTTAAAAAAAGGAAAACGTTTCTGAATTTATATTCGCTTAAAACGTGATAAAATGAAAACTTATCAATAACGGAAATCTTTGTGGTCAAAACATGTGCAGATATTGACAAACAAAATCACGATCTGAAATGGCAAAGTGTAAAATGTGGACTGGACTGGACTTGTGGACTGGGCTTATGGGCTGGACTCAGGAACTTTACCAAAAAAATTATGGGCGAAATTCGTTTTTTAATAGACTTTGGTTTGTTGTAGATCATTTACATAATATTGTCATTGAGTGTTTGTCATCAATGCCTTTTTGATAGTTTAGAAAACAATAAATAAATTAGTTTATCAGCATTTAAAATAATGAGATAACAATCAATTCAAGACTGATAAAGCAGCTTTGCACTGACAAATAAACAATAAAACGCTTAATTAAAGAAGTCAGAATTTGATACAGGGATGTTTGATAAAATGTGTTTATTCTGAAACCAGATGTAATCCATATAATTGGTATATTTTACCTCGAAATAAAAATTAAAAAAAATGTGTATATGTTGACAATCTCTCACATTGGTAAGAGATGTCCCAATACAAAGAAATCATCCAATTTGTTATCAACGGGTGTTCAATTTGTTTATTTGTTTTACTTATGGGTTTCTAACCTCAATTACAAATTTATATTATAAAATGGGCTGTGTTAATTTTGAAACTTACTATGTAAATGGGTCGATTTTTTGTTGTTGAGGGCACTATATATAGTTATATTCAAATGTCAGTGGCAGGTCTGTACCAAATTACACATGGAAGTGGCCCCCACCTGTGAAGTAAAACTATGTGAAATAGTCATTAAAATACATAGCAAATTACATATTTTGTCTGTAAATGCAGCGCAGATAGATTTAAACATATAAAAGACAAAACATCAACAAAAAATGTTCAAATCGGATGAAAATAAATTCAAAGGCATTAGTATCAACACCAAAGTCAGCTATGAACAGGGTTTTATGAAACAGAGATATTTTAAAGCTTAAATGAGTGAATCTCTGCTGGAACACTAAATAAAGTGTTTTGGTTTCTTAAATATCTAGCTTTCAGCACAACGGATGAGACATTATTTTTTTGAATTGCACATTGTGTATCTGTAACATGAAGAAGATATTCCATAGTTAAAAAATGTTTCAAAGACTCAAATTGCCGCGTTGCGTTTTGGTGCTCTTAGCTATTAAGTGTTGCTTGTTTTGTGTATAGAATATGTTGAAAATATCGATAAAACAACCAAGTAAAAAGGTCTGGAAAAATATGAAAAAAAAAATTGGGAATAATTCCATAAAATGAGGAGCACATCTTAAATATATATAGAAACATTATGTGAAGTTTCAAAGATCTTGGTCGAAAACTGTAGGAGGAGTTGATTTCACAAAATTTGAAACATTTGTTGAAAATGTCAATAAAATGACTTAGTTCCAAAGTCCGGAAAAATAGGGAATAAATTTTCAAAATAATGCCATAAAGTCAGGTGCACATATTCAATATGTATAACAACATTCTGTGAAGTTAAAGATCTAGGTTGAAAACTGTCGCAGTTGATTTCACAAAATTGGTACTCCATTTTCCCCGCCCGCCGACCGCCCGACCGTCATTCACAATACTATAACCCCGATTTGTACTCCGTGCAACCCGGCCAAAAATTAAAACTCATCTTGTCACATTTTTAAGCCGTCGGAGGACATTTTAGCGAAAAAGTGAAGACGATTTATCAACAAAAAGAGTACATTTTATCGAAACTTTAAAAGGACATTTTAGCGAATTTGGAAAAGAATAGATGGACATTTTTGGCGATAGATACTATACTGATCAATTTCTCTTTCGTTCTCCATGCTTTGTATGTTGCTCCCTGCTGACAACGGGGAGGTGGAAGAAGGATTTTGGGCATAATAATTTCAATATGTTTATTTCAAATGCTGACCATTTTAAATGAATCACAGGTTCAATAGATAAATCAAATTTAAAAAAAAGCACATAATAATAAAACAAAATGCATGCATAACAACACATGTTATAACTCGTTATTTGTCCGGTACTTGAAAACAAGAGCTCTAATAAAATGTTTCCTCATGCTTTCTTCTTAGGGGTACCTTTGAAACAAGCTTTTTGCGATTTCAGCTTTTTTTTAGGTAAAACACACATAAAATATCCCTCAAAACTGTCTCCAACCTCAGTATGATGCATTTGACTTTAGATGTAAACATCTCTTATTTAATTTCTATATTTCGTATTTTATAAAATGTCACATATCCATTGCAGTAAATTATGATTTGCTAAATTGTCCATCAATATTTTACAGGTAACTGAATTTTAATTCGCCAAAATATACACAGTCATTTTCTCTCGCTAAAATTTCCACCAAAATCAAATTCAATTTCGCTAACATGTCCTTCGCTCTTTTTAAGGTAAACATTGATTGTTGAAGATTGTAGCACAAGTATTAATTTTTCATTGGATAGTATTTATTTGTTGTTCATTTGTTTCAAGGACGTAGATCAAACATAGTTTTTTTTCTTTTCTTTTTTTTTTAAATTGGATGATTTCTTTCTTTCGCGGTCAACTCTTACCAAGGTATATAATATTTTACTTACCACTGTGAGAGATTTGCAACTTTTACATATTTTAAAAATTTTTATTTCAAGGTAAAATATACCATTTATATGATGGTTTCATAATGTAAACATTTTATCAAACATCCCTGTATCAAAATCTATGTGTTTTATTGTTTATCTGTCAGTGCAAAGCTGCCTTATCAGTCTTGAATTCATTGTTGTCTCATTATTTTAAATGTTGATAAAACTAATTTATTTATTGTTTTCTAAACTATCAAAAATGACATTTTTTTACAAACACTCAATGACAATATTATGTAAATGATCTACAACAAACCAAAGTCTATTAAAAAACGAACTTCGCCCATAATTTTGTTTAGTAAAGTTCATGAGTCCAGTCCATAAGTCCAGTCCAAGAGTCCAGTCCATGAGTCCAGTCTAATCCAGTCCACATTTTACACTTTGCCATCTGAAATTATCAGCGTGTATATAAAACACTTATAATATGTGCTGAAAACTTATTGTTGTGTATTCTAATTAGAAAATTTTCAAAGGTATAAGAACTTCCATAATTCTAAATAGGAATACAATGTTTAGTTTGTACCGGAAACTGCCGCAATGGAATGGGTACAATGTAGGTTTGACGCGCAATAAACCGGTTTAACCCACCATTTTTTTTGAAATGCCGGTACCAAGTCACGACCATTACGGTCGACAATTTTCTGTTGGTTTCCGTCTGGGGTAGTGTTCTCGAAATTATCATAAGATTCGTCCTAAGTCATATTTTATGGCCAAATTTAGGGTGAACTTAGTATATATATAAAGACTTAGTTCATAAATACAATGCAACCTGTAAACATCTAATCAAGGCCGGCATTTCACATCCCTTATTTTACGGTAATGTTTTACATAAGAGTAAAAAATACTTAAACTCGCCTAACAAACTTATAAAACCTTTAATTCGTCTAATTCATAAGGGTTATAATTACGGTATTGTCGTCAAGTCATTACGTATGGCCTTCTTTGGTATTAACATTGATTTTTTGATAGGGTCTTTGCATTTTAACTAAACACATTCTTTATTTCTAAAATCAGTATTGCATGGACACGGGTTGTGTATTCCGGCATATACATGAAATCATTATGCTGAACTCCTCACAGGAAGGGATCTTGATGGAAGCTGTATACTGAGGGTACATAACTTAATTTGTCAGTTGGTAATGGGTCTGGAGCTGGCATGTCAGTTAACTGCTAGTAGTCTCTTGTGATTTCATGTTTATGTCCGTATATTTAGTTCTCTCAGTTTCATTTCTCACAGTTGACTCAGTCCTGTTGCCAACTGAATTTTACTGTTGTTACGATCGTTTTTTTATTTATCACATTGGCTGTAGGGGGAAGGTTTGGGCCCAATAAAACTAGTTTAACCCCGCCGCAGCAGGTTTGCGCCTGTCCTAAGTCAGGAAATTTATTGAGCCTTTGTGTGTCTTGTCTGTTTTCTAGTTAGTTCACTTTATGTCTATGGGAGTCTAGGATGATGTTTATTTCACTGAACTTGATTACTCTTTATTTAGGGGCCAACTCCGACCTGCCGTTGTGTGTGGGGTTTCCTCACCGTTCATTGAAGATCTTATGGTGGCTTTGAGTTGTTATTATTCCCCTTTGGGTCGTTGTCTCTTTGACACATTCCCCGTTTCCTTTCTTTTTCCTATTAGGATCATCTTACAACATTCTTAAGTTGTGTCTCGAAGCTATCACAGACGCATCTTATGTTAAGACGTCCCAAACGTATCTTAAGTGTTATATTTTAATTTTCTTAATTAAATATTTATAAAACATTGATCAAAGACGAAAACATTTTATTAGATTGTTTAACAATTTTATCTACTAACTGGTATGTAATGAAGTGCACAATTTCAAGCCTAATGTAAGCAATTATTGAAAATGCATTTGAATTTAAAATTTGTATGAGTTTAAATTTTCATCTTTTCATGAAACACTGAGTTCAAAGTTTAAAATCGTGCAAGGTTTCCTTAAAGATACATGTACGTGTTTATTGATGCGTACTCTCTGATTCATGATTACCTTTAAGAAAAACAGATCAAAAGGCGAAATTTTATATAGGATGATATTAAGACACCTAATAAGGTGTCTCAAATGCGAAATACCATAAGTTAGGAGAGCTTTGAGAACACGACTTAGGACAAAGACATGTCATAAGATGGGACATGTCTTATCCTTAAGATAGCTTCGAGAACACCACCCCTGATTTGTCTTTTTTTGTCTCATGGACTTCGGCTGTTGACAACTCTGTTCGGTAATTTTGTAATTACATCTATTCGCGTTCTATTATTTTCATTTTATACAAATATTTTGTACAAAATTAATTTATAAATGTTATTACACATTTAACAGTCAAATTATCCATAAGCAGCGAAGTTAAATATCAACCTTTCAAAGGAAAGGCATGTTTAATTACCCGCTAAATAAAAAGAAAGCCAAAATTTTTATATAGTTGCATTTTGTCTATGAATAATGGGACAGAAAGCAAATTATGAATTTCATTAAACAAATTCAAGAAAATGTCCCCAAATACATTGATGAAGACAAAGATTATGCCACTGTCTGGCAATTTTCTATTTATGAAATTTTTGGCAAAAAAATTTTAATCTGAAGTTGTACTTTATATTGCTAGCAAAAGAATTTGTTTTTACGTCATTGGTAATCTTTTGTTTGGTCTCATGGTGCGTCAGTTGCAATCTGTATTTGTTTGACTTGAATTTTTGCGTCTTCAAAAGCATTTAATCAATCAACTTCAGAAAATCAGTTTAATTGGAACGACTGCTCGTTTGTTTTTGAGGAGAATGTCGTCCTTTTATATCAAGGCGGTGATAAATAAATGGTGTGAATTTTCCTTTGACCCTGTTAGATGTTTCTCAAACAATTCTTGGTGTTTTTTTTTCGATAATGAGATGACAAGAAATGCTTTCAAATTTGATAAAAATAGTGATCGGACTATCCAATTTAAATATGATGATGTAATAAAAATGTAATAAAAATTTGTTAAATAGGGTCCGATGTTAAACTATGTTCACTGCTGGCGGTCATGTTTTCTTATCGGATCGGAACGAAATGAGCAATTAATGCAAAGGACCTTTAGTACATCATTCCTTTTAAGTTTGGTTGAATTTGCTCAGTGGTTTTAGAGGGGAAGATGAAAATGTGATTTTTCCCATAGGGTCCAATGTTAAACCTAAGTTCCGCGCTTGTGGCCATGCTTTTTATCGGATCGGAACGAAATGAGCTATCTTTGTTGAGGGCCTTTAGTACATCATTCCTGCAAAGGTTGGTTGAATTTACTTCAGTGGTTTCAGAGGACAAGATGAAAATGTGATTTTCCGATAGGGTATTATTTAAGAAATAGATTATTGCAAGCGGGCTCTATGCGAATTAGAACATGGGCAGACCTTATATTTGTCAATATTTTATACCGAGCGATAGCGAGGTATAAAATGAAGACAAATATAAGGTCTGACCATCTTCTAATTCGCACAGAACCCAATTGCCATAATCCATTTCGATTCTAATATTTTTAACAAGGTTTCGGACATTCGAAGCGACTCTTAGAGGGCAATATTGGGTTTGACACTAGAATTAAAATATGTCAGAAAACTGCATGCAAGCACACATAAATGGACAAAAAGAAATCCAAATTCGTTATTTTATTAAAACAAGTTGCTCATAAGCTTATGAATTCATACAAATATTAAATTGTAAAAATATAAAATACGGATATTTTTAAATCGAAGCGGGTATAAATGTGAGCTGGTTGTATTTCTGATTTATTTGACTGCTTAGTTATGTTATATTTGAAGCCAGTAAAGAAAAGAAAAGGAATAAAACTCATATTTATAATTCTATTAACGTTAAAATTTAAATTTTTATATCTAAATTGCAGAGCATGATATGCAACATCGATAAGATTTCATAACAACAACACATTCGTTGCTAGGTTACGGTTATGTCAATTTCAGTTCCGAGTCTTAAATTCCGTAACTGTTGTAAATTTCTATTATTGTCATTATTTGATGCAGCTTTTGGGTGATTCATTATTTAAAACTTTATTTACACATAAATATTGAGTGAATAAAATGTGAAACTGTATAGTACGAATGTCCTTTTGTAAAAGATATACGCATGTGCTAAAAAATATTGTTGGAATTAGAACATAGCTTTGTTTCCAAAGCCAAAGAAGAGAGTCATATTAGAATCGTTTTTAGATTGACAGTTCGGTTGTTTCCTACTCGAATATTCAAATGACTAAATTCATTTTTTATGCGAGCTAAGATGACTTAAATATTTTATTCCGGTTAGTGACATTGGGATGTCGTTGATAATGTAGCGACTGAAATTGAAGAGTCTTATTTTCTTTTTTTTTCTCTGTATTTTATGTTAAGCCTTTCGTAATCATCTATTTATTGAAACTGTATAGTATAAAGATGAAGCATTAGTTAAGGTCTTGAAAATGCAGAATACATACTTATCATATGTTTACAGAAAATAACAGTAAAATTTTACACCTTGATAATACTGTCAATTTTTATATTCAGTTCAACAATCTTCAAATTGTTCACAACCGTGTGATATGACTCTTGTTATCAACTGCTTCTGGTTTTTATCACACACGCTTAATCCGTAATTGTCTCATCAGTCATTTTCGAAATAGAAATAGATTTTCTATAATGTCTAGCAAATTTAACCAACGCCTGACCGATGTGATAAAAATATTACGCTACACAAAACTGTTTTTTTAATTATCTTTTGACTTTATTTATTTTTCATATTGGAACTTTATCCGAATTATCCGAATGCTTTTGTCATTCATGTGAAATCACGCTTCACAAACAAAATGTTGTCTTTAAAAATTAAGTATTCTAAGGCTTGAACTCAAAACTTAGATTCCTGAAATTAAACCTTTGAGATCACGTATGAAACTGGGGATGCATTTGTAGTTATGATAAAAATATCATAACATGCCATTTTTCATATCAGACCCATTATCAGCCCATGGTCAAAATCATCCTTCGAGCCTGTCGACTCTCGGGCTAATGTTCTGACCTAGGGCTGATAATGGGTCTGATATGAAAAATAGCATGTTATAATCTATATATATAATCGTTTTCAAATTTTGTTTTAAATTAATGAGGATCTCCATCGTGCAAAACTCTGCCTTTAGGCCATCAAAGTCCGTTTAGTTATTGTTTCTATGTTAGCTTGAATACATCTTTCGGTTTTCCAAATGTTTTGATTGAGCATGCTCCAAGTAGGTATTAGTTGTCATAACGGTCATTAACAGAAGCCAGCTAAATATACAGTAACTTTAGTTATATATATATATATATACTTTTGGCGATATCGTTTTGTATTATAATGCTGCCAGGGAATCAACGCTGTTCAGTGTCATTTATTTTCAGTGATTTGTGCACAACCTAGGTAATCTGTTAGTGTTTTTTTGTATTTATAATCTACCATTGCGTACGTTTCTGTGCATTATGTACATGTAGATAAAGTTGTTGCTCCACGTCAAATATGTATCATAAAGATACAAAAGTAAGGCTAATCGAAATATAGATATAAATAAAACGAACTAAAACAATATATATATATATATA
>MJUU01062793.1:834-13249 GCA_002080025.1 Modiolus philippinarum
ACGGTAGAAATGCTTTATCCCATATGTTGGAGTAAGATATACATGTATATCATTTTATTGTTGATGATGTTACACACGACTGTTTAACTGATGAATGTACATCAATATATGTTACACACGACCGATTAACTGATGAAGTCGTAGTATTTATATAATATATACACGTGGTATGATTAGAACTATNTGTGCCAATATTATTGATACTGTCATGCTACTGTTGTTTAGTTTGTTTTCTTTAGATGTGTGACTAAACAAAATTACGTTCCGTTTCTAAAAGAAAAGTTATTTTTACATCTTTTTTAACCAGGGACAGTGATATCACGATGTGGGTCACAATTTTGAGAATCACTGTAATTATGCTTCCGCGGCTTCATAGCATTATCTACCAATATAGTCCCAAATGGTGGAGTGAAATATACAATAATACAACATTTTAATTGTGGTAATTTTGATACTGTTTTAGAAAGTATAATCTGTTTGTTTGTAATTTTTGCATTCAAGAGTGCGTATGTAAGGAATTCATGAATTCTAAGAATGAAATATATTGGGTGTTATTTAACCTGGTGGATTTCTGGCCCTCATCGTCCTATACCACAGCATAAGCCGCAGAATTTCTTCTGCGCCTAATAATATACATTTTACGTTAGTTTAATATGAAGGTGTAGACTGAATATTAAGATGACGTAAAATATATATTAGACTTGTATTCACTTTCTCTGTGGATTAGTGTTATGAGAACCATAATATCTTGAAATATTATATACATTTTGGAAGTAAAACAAACCAGATGCTTATGATTTGTACTACTTTACATTGTTATACCTCGTTTATGTTCATTTCTCAGACATATGATAATCTTAATTCCTGTTAACAATAAAAATTGCAATTCTGCAAGAATTTATCTCCGAAATACACTCTTGACAGGAAGGCTGATACATTTTTATCAGTACAAAATAATTAGCTGATTTTGTGAAACAGACGACTGTTTAGTTAAGCCTTTATTTTCAACACAGTGATTTTCAAGTGAATACAAGATTTGTTACAGTTCCAGGAAATACATAAAAAACTAATACTTATATTCACCTATTTATTACAGGAAATATTAAATCAATCAGAGACATTAAGAACAAAAGTAAGACGGTCTAGCGAAATATGCATCAGAAGGAACAAAGCACGTAATCCCGGGGGCACTGCCTATATAAGTGGTACTGGGTATGTTCCGACAAACGGGGTTGCATTTTTAGCTGAATTGTCTAGAAAGGGGTATAGTTTTTTAACCTTGTCTTGAAAGGGGTCAGATTTTCTTGTCTATGATGGGATAAAGGAGAAGATATGGTTACATAAATATATCATAAAAGGATCTTTTAGCAAGAATAAGTTGATAATTATTGCATTTTAACAACTTATTTGACTATTTAATTGGTATAATGACTTGATATAAAGAAAATCTTACTTTTTCTGTAATAAGAGTTCTATACTTTTACACATTTGTCTAGAATGGGGTATAGAAATCCGTCAAAATTTGTCTAGAAAGGGGTCAGGGTTTTGAACCACTGGACGAACACCCCCGTCAAGTTTCAGACCAGGTGCCCCTCCCCCCCTGGCAATAAGAAGAATGAAAGTCGAGAGACAAGGCAAAAATTAGAACACCAAAAGACAGAAGACCAAAAACACTACTCAAACATAAAACACACGAACACCACAAGTACAAGTTAAAACTAAAGCACTTACAGTGTGAACTCAGAGTGACATCTGGGTGCTCCTGAAGGTTACAGCACCTTTAGGTCTTTTGTAGCGTAATTTTTTCTATAACAACCTTTGCTTTGAATTTATTGTTTATCCATTTAGACATTCAAAGAACTTTTTTTTTAATTTGCATTTTGATTCTAGCTCGTTTGATAAATTCCAGGAAAACAAAACTCTTGACCCAAATAACTAAATACCGAAAAAGAAATCCAATTAAACTTCAATTTAGGAAAAAGGGCCTTTTCTTACGTAAAAATATCCATATTTTAAACAAAGATTAGTAAATCTTCTTAAGCAATAGGTAATCGCAGAAATGCAAAAAGACACAAATAATACTTGATTAATAGTGTTGCCATATTGAAGGCCTCGTGGTGTCTTCAAGATAAAGAACATTGTTTGTTTTACCAGGTATTTGTAGAGACTTTGTCTCATGTGCATTTGCTCCATATCTCTTCATTGCTTATTTTAAGTACATATTTCACGTTATACTTTATAGAAAAATCAGAAAACTACCGTCAAAAAAAAGGAACCATTGGTAAGATATGTATATCAGAAAATTTATTGAGCCTTTGTGTGTCTTGTCTTTGCTTTATGTCTATAGGAGTCTAGGATGATGTTTATTTCGCTGAACTTGATAACTCTTTATTCAGGGGCCGACTCCGACCTGCCGTTATGTGTGGGGTTTTCTCATCGTTCATTGAAGATCTTATGGTGGCTTTGAGTTGTTATTATTCCCCTTTGGGTCGTTGTCTCTCTGACAAATTCCCCGTTTCCCTTCTTTTTTTCTATATAGTATCATAAATCGCAAAATTGCAAAATTGAATATTTTCTATATTAGTAATGTTTGGTCACATGCAACACAAACATATACATGCTTTAAAATTTTGAAAAAGTAGCATTTTATTTTGAAGTAAAAAACGACAAAAATCTCCGATTAAAGAAAAAACTTCATTTCTTAAATTCAAATGATAATTCCATGGCAAATTATAATTTCAATATTTCAACTTTTATTCAACAAGGTTCAGTTAACCCCCCTCATACTGTTGTCACAACACCATAAAATACAATTGAAAATAGGCAGCAGCCATGAGGGCATTAAGTTTTAAGATTTTCCATAGAAATGATTGGCAAAACGGGCATACAGCGATGTCAACGCAAAATCAAAATGAAAGCTTTACCTTTCTGCAATTGCAAATTTTCAAAATTAAATGAAATCAGATCTTGAGGACAAGGTTACACATTTTAAGTTCTCGTCCTAGCACTTAATGACTAGCTTCAAGAAGCAAGGTAAAGGTTTTTATTATTAAATTGTCTTCATGACAAGGTCAAGGTCAAAATGTCTACAAATATGGTACCTCTAGAAAGCTTCATCATTTGCAAGTCACTTAACAAATATCAACACACTTGCACTTAATGACTAGCTTCTAGAAGCAAGGTAAAAGTTCAAAAAGAAATGTCCTCACGGCAAGTTCAAGGTCAAAATGTCTACAGGTACGGTACCCCAATGAAACTCTCCTCATATACAAGTCACATACTAAATATTAACACCCTAGCACTTAATGACTACCTTTTAGGAGCAACGTCAAAGCTTTTTGAAAAATTGTCCTTCGGACAAGGTCAAGGTTAAAACGTCTACAAATATGGTACAATCAAAATGCCCTCATTACATGCCAGTCACTTGCCAAATAAAAACACCATTGCTGTTAATGACTAGCTTCTTGAAGTAAGATTAAAGTCTAAAAAAATGCCCTCAGGGCAAGATCAAGGTCAAAAGGTCTACAAATACGTACCTACCTAAAGCGTTGATAATACGCAAGTCACATAATGAATATTAACACCCTAGCATTTAATGACCAGCATCTAGAAGCAAGGTTAAAATTTTCAAGAAAAATTGCCCCAGGACAAAGTCAGGTAAAAATCTCTTTAAATATAGTAACTCCAAATAACTGTCATCATATGCAAGTCACATGCCGAATATAAACACCTAGCGCTCAAAGGCCAGCTTGTAGTAGAAAGGTTTAAGTTTTTAAAAATGCCTTCAAGCAATGGTGAAGTTCAAAATGTCTACACATATGATACTTTTAATAAGTACTTATCAGGAATGATAAAAATCCCGAAGTTACTGTTGAATAGTTTCTGCATATGCGCATTTCGACAACCCATGTCTCTTAAGTGCTGATCAATTCAAAACATTCGGAAATCCATATACATATGGAGAGCAAGATACTCTTAAGTTTTGAACAAAATTTTTGCAAATTTAGATTTAACAAGTTCCAAATATAATCGGTTTTCGGGCCAGCACCTAAGTAATGACTACCCTCGAGGACTAACAGTCCACCAACAGAGGAATCCGCCCGCCCAATGATAAAAATGATAAAAGTATCGAATTTACTGTTAATTTTGTTTTTGCATATGCGCATTTCGACAACCTATATCTCTTCAGTGCAGATCAAATTTAAACATTTGAAGTCACATACCAAATATCAACATCTAAGTTGTTAAAATCTACCTTCCAGAAGCAAAGTAAAAGATTTGCTGACGCCCACGTTGACGCCGACGCTCACACCAGGGGTGTGACAATAGCCCACCTCCCTGACATTCGTCCCAGTGAGCTAAAAATAGAGGTTACAATTGAAATAATAGAAATGAATTAGTAAACATTAAAAAATATACTAAAACAAGAATCTAAATTGTTTCAACATTTTTGGACGTTTATGTGACATATACAAATCTCAAGATCTGTTATTTGTTCACTTTAAAATATTATTTAAATATACAAAAGTAATACAAAAGTAATCTTAAACAAAAGTTTATGGTTATGTAAAAATTCAGAATGCTCTTCTTAAAAACACAGTGCTAGTAGTACAAAGCTTTTATCTGTTCTTACAGGATCACAAAAAAGAAATGAAAAGGAGAAAAGGAATTCCAGAAAAACAATTGAGGGTTATAGACTTTAAAATTATTTTCTAACTCACAAGCCTAATAATTACTATTACAATGTTACTATTACTATTACATGGTAGAATATGTTGGAACAACTTATCATTCTTAACATCATATATATACACGTATTTTACTACAATTAGTATAAACGATTATATGTTAAATTCATGTAAGCCTGTAATCTTTAGATGACCAAGTACAGAGTAGTTGTCTAAGTGATAACAAAATACAAAAAGTCCAAAATGCAAAAGGTCTTAAAAAGATGTTATAAACGAAATATTTTTAAATACACACTGAAACAATACGCACGAACTTAAATCCAGTACTGCAGCTGACTATTTTTATGTCCATGAGAAATAATTGTTTTCGAAATATATTATTGAGTATACGAAATATTCTTACTACGATACGAGCTCCTCTCAAAATAGTTTTGTTTCCTAATAGTTTCATGTTAAGTCCCCCTAAAGTAATCATTTTTAATTGTATTAAATTTTTCAGTTTATAACATTTTGCTTGAAATTGTAGGAATTGTATTTACAGTGATCGCAGCAGTGATTGCAGCAATTGTTGCATTAGTGGTGTCCTCTTATTTCGTGTGTCAACTTTACACCAGAATGATTCCAGTTTACAAAATAATAGAGATATGAAAATTATTCATTGAGAATTAAACCCAGTTCATGTAAAAACATATTTTACTAGGAAAAATGAAAGGATATGGAGTGAATGTACATGTGACAAAAACGCACACGACACATAGAAAACTCCAGTTTATCAAGGAGGGGGCTTTTATTCCTGTCTATATCTTGATGTTGCCTGAGGGTCTTCAACTAGAGGTGAACAATATTCACCCCCTCAAGCAAGATCAAGAAGGCCCCTTTACTGTTTGTTTTATTACAAACTAAGGAGTGTTTTACTCTTACATAGCTCTGTTATTAGTTGATTTTTTCCTTCTCTACTTAGATTACTTTTGGTAATTTTTTCTCCATCATCTTTTACGCATATTTCGGTTTATGGATTTCCAAGTCTTTTGGTTTGATCTGCACTGAAGAGACATACGTTGTCGAAATGAAAGAACATACATTTATGTTCTGTATTTTGTGATTTATTACCACTGGGCCAAAGCCTCTGCTGGTTGACTGTTAGTGCGCAAGGGTATTCATGTTCATTTACTCCATATCCTTTCATTGTTTATTGCAATATCCGGAATTAAGGGAAAAAAATGTTTAAAACTGAGGAACATCTCCCTTTTGCATAGCTCTATCCTTGGCTGAATTTGGCTTCTCTACTCACTTTTGGTAATTTGTTCTCCTTTAGCTTTACACATATTTTCTGTTTATTGATTTCCAAATGTTTCTAATTGTTCTTAACTGAACAGACATAAGTTGTCGAGATGGCCATATTCAGAAAATAGATTCACCGCCTTTAATTTAGATTTTATATTCCGACTCCTAAAAAATCTTCAGTGTAAGAGGGCTTGGAGCACGAACATACATGCCTAATAAAATGTGGAAAATGATAAACAAAACTTCACTGCCATAGTATTTTTATTCAAAAAAACAGATTTTATATACGCCCATGATGTAAACATTATTAGGCAGTGTAGCAAGAGTAATGTGTTACATTTCCATTATATGTCCCCACCGTCAGTTTTTGACGTGCTTCTGTGTTAAAGAAAACACAATGTCATCAAATGTGAAAGGAAAAGGAAAAAAATATTGTGAACATTCATACACAATGTGGCATTTTGTCATTTTTTACAAATAACTTAATACCGAAGTTACTGTGAATTTTATTTCTGCATATGCGCATTTCGACAACTAATGTCTCTTCAGTGCAGATAAAATCTGAACGTTTGGAAGACCATAAATTCAAAGATGTTTAAAAACTGATAGAGAACAAATAACCAATATGACCTAAATGTAAAAGCCTAACTCATCTAAGGACAGAGCTTCGCATGGGGGAGATACTCCTTAGTTTTCAACAAATTTACAAAAATTTAGATATTGTAAGGTTCCAAATAGAATCGGCTTTCGGGTCAGCACCGAGGTACTGACTACTGGGCTGGTAAATACCCCGAGGACTAACAGTCCATCAGCAGTGGCATCTACCAAGTTGTAAACAAAGGATCTGCCAGTTATTGATATAGAAGCAAACAATGAATCAGTCACAATATCAGTGCATTTGATTAATCAAGAATGTCAGGAAGGGACACATTTATTGAATCGATCCTAGTAAAGGGCTGACATTCGTTAATTCCTTAAGCATCGACTTCCTGTTTGACAATAATTCAAAACATAACGCAAAGTATACATAGAATAATGTAATATTTTATGAAAGGATATGGAGTAAATGAACATGAGACCATAACACATATGTTTACTTCAACTCCAATAATTTTAATGACATGTATAGCAATTTCGAAAATTTATTCCTAATCAACAGCACTAGAACCCAAACATAGGAAATCCGTTATTGCAAAAAAAATGTTTAAAATGCATAAAACCAAACGAAATCCGAATAATTAGTAATATCAAATATAGCTAAGGACAAAACTACGATTGAGGGAGTTAAACCTTAGGTTTTAGAATTTACATTAATTTAGATAAAAGTAACTGATCAAAGTGTGCACATGAGATATTATCTCATGTACAAGTACACCATATCTAAGAAAAATAAAGAGCATACATATCTTACACGGGGAATTGTTTTACCAACTCTACACTGCATTGAAAGACAAACTCCTGTATTAGATATTTTACGGAAGGATATGGAGTAAATGAACATTAGAACATAACACATTTGTTAACTCCAACTGCAATAATTTTAATGAGCTGTATGGCCATTTCGGAAATGAATTCTTCATCAGCAGCACTTGAACCCAAACACAGGAAATCCATAATTTAAAAAATGTTTAAAATGCATAAAACCAAACGAAACCCGAATAATCAGTAATTAGGGTTTTAGAATTTACATAAATTTAGATTATAGTAATTGAACAAAGTACACCATATCTAAGAAAAATAAAGAGCATACAAAGAGCATATAAAGAGCATATAAAGAGCATTGTTTTACCAACTCCACACAGCATTAAAAACAAACTCCTGTATTAAATATTTTACGGAAGGATATGGAGTATATGACCATAACACATATGTTAATTCCAACTGCAATAATTTTAATGAGCTGTATGTCCCCTTGTAGACGAGTTTTTTTATTGAAAACAATATTTAAGAATTAGAAAATAAAACTTCTTCTTGTTATCGGTAATTAACTAAAGCATTTGATAATGCAAATTTTGAAAAACGAACATCAATTTTCAAAAAATCGGATAATTTACTATTGTTTAGTAAAATAATTTGTACGATCCTAATGCTTTTTGTAGATGTTTATTTCTTTGTTCACAATAATGCGCTGATTGACAGAGTAAGCGTGGTCTGTGTTACTTTTTGTCAATATTTTTTTTCATATTTTGGCGGTAACAAAGTAAATATTTGACTGACGATATCAATGAAAATTACCGATAAAATTTCATATGGAGGACATTCTTATTATCCCCGCACTTTCGAATGAAAGTTCGGGGATATTGTCGTTGGCCTCGTCCGTCCGTCCGTCTGTCCGTCCGTCACAAATCCTTGCGACGCGAACTCCTCCTACATTTTTGGATTTAGGGTTTTAATTTTGTTATAGAACTGTTGCATATATGCTGCAGATGCGCAATAAGCTTTCGTATTTTTTATATTGGTCTTGATGCAAACAAGAGGCCCCAAGATGTCCATTTTGACACATGTGGCATGCGACGCGAACTCCCCCTACATTTTTGAATTTAGGGTTTTAATTTTGTTGTAGAATTGTTGCATATGGTCTGTAGATGCGCAATAAGCTTTCGGATTTTTTATATTTATCTTGATGATAACAAGAGGCCCCAGGATGTCGATTTGACAAAGACCACAAAATGTGGATTGTGACACATATGGCATGCGACGCAAACTCATCCTACATTTTTGGATTTATGGATTTTATTTTGTTGCAGAATTGTTGCATATAGTCTGTAGATGCGCAATAAGCTTTCATAATTTTGATTCCGGTTCCAACTTTGGTAAATTTCCTGAAAATGTCAAAGACTTATATTTTTGGACATTTTGGCATATACTCTTATATTTTGGCAAGTATTTGGAAAAAATAAAAATTCTGAAATCTTAGAATTCGAAAATGTGATTCCAATTTTGGTAAATATCCTGAAAGTCTCAAAGACCACTTATTTTTTGGAATTCGACCTAGCAATCATACTTTTAGCATTTGTTTTGATAAGTTTAATCATTTTCACCACTTGGATTTCAAAAATTTTTGATTCCAATTTTGGTAAATTTCCTGAAAGTGTCAAAGACCACTTATTTTTTGGAATTCTACCTATCAACAATACTGTTAGGATTTGTTTCAATTGGGGCAATCATTTTCACCAATTGAATTTCAAAAATATTTGATTCCAATTTTGGTAAATTTCCTTAAAGTGTCAAAGACCACTTATTTTTTGGAATTCTACCTAGCAACCAAACTGGTAAGATTTGTTTCCATTAGGGCAATCATTTTCACCAATTGAATTTCAAAAATATTTGATTCCAATTTTGGTAAATTTCATGAAAGTGTCAAAGACCACATATTTTTTGGAATTTTACCTAGCAACCATGCTGTTCGGGTTTGTTTCCATTAGGGTAATCATTTTCACCAATTGAATTTCCAAAATATTTGATTCCAATTTTGGTAAATTTACTGAAAGTCTCAAAGACCATATATTTTTTGGAATTTTACCTAGCAACCAAACTGTTAAGATTTGTTTCCATTAGGGCAACCATTTTCACCAACTGAATTTGAAAAATATTTGATTCGAATTTTGGTAAATTTCCTGAAAGTGTCAAAGACCACATATTTTTTTGGAATTCTACCTAGCAACCAAACTGTTAGCATCTGTTTTGAAAAGGTCAATCATTTTCACGAATTGGATTTCCAAAATAGTTGATTTCAAATTTGGTAAATGTCCTGAAATTGTCAAAGACCACTAATTTTTGGAATTCTACATTGAAACCATAGTTAAAAAATTTGTTAGAATTAGAAGAAACATTTCACCAATTTGATTTCCAAAATATATGATTCAAAGTTTGGTAAAATTCCTGGAAGTCTCAAAGACTACTTATTTTTTTGGAATTCTGCCTAACAACCATATCTTCTTTAATTCCTTATGGTAAAAATAGTGACTGTCAATAGTTTAATTTAAAAAAATGTTAAAAATTATACCCAGGGTCTATAGCTGTTTTCTGTGTCAAACAGGGGTGCGGGGATCACTGTCGTGTTTCCGGCAGTCATAACTCTAGTTATTTTTTTGTTAGGACCCCGCCATGAAATGACGACGCCCTATAGTAATCGGCATGTCCGTCCGTTTGTCTGTCCGTCTCTCTGTCCGTCAGCGTTTTCTATGTCGTACGATAACTCAAGATTGCCTTAACCGATTTTTATGATTTTTTTTTATCAAAGTTAAACTTGACCAAAGGAAGCTCCCTTTTGTTTTTGAGGAAAATCGGAAAACGATTTTTGGGGAAAAAAATTCGTTTTTATATGAAAAAGTGCATATTTTGAGAATTAGCTCTATGTCGTACGATAACTTAAAATTGTCAACAGGGATTTTAATGATTTTGATAGTCAAGATTGAACATGACCAAAGAAATCTCCCTTACGTTTTTGAGGAAAATCGGAAAATTATTTTCGGGAGAAACCTCGTTTTTATATGAAAAAGTGCATATTTTGAGAATTAGCTCTATGTCGTATGATAACTTAAGATTGCCCTCAGGGATTTTAATAATTTTGATACTCAATGTTGAACTTAACCAAAGGAAGCTCCCTTTCATCTTTGAGGAAAATCGGAAAATGATCTTGTGGGAAAAACTTAATTTTTATATAAAAAAGTGCATATGTTGAGAAGTAGCTCTATGTTGTACAATAAATTAATATTGCCTTCAGAGATTTATATGATTTAGATACACAAGGCTGGTCTTGACCAAAGGAAGCTTTCTTTTGTTTTGGGGGAAAATCGGAAAACAATTTTCGGGGAAAACTTAGTTTTTATATGAAAAACAGCACAATTTGAGAATAAGCTTTATGTTGTATGATAACTTGAAATGACCCTCACATATTTTTATAAGTTTTATGCCAACGTTGGACCTGAACAAAAGAAGGTCCCTTATGATTTAGAGGAGAATCATAAAACATTTTTGGGGAAAAAACTTAGTTTACATGTATGAAAAAATTCATATTTTGATAATTAGCTCTGTCGTATCATAACTTGAAATGACCTTCATATATATATATATTTTTTCAATATTTTGATTTGATCTGCACAGATGAGACATAAGTTGTCAAAACGGCCATATACAGAAACTTAATTTACAATAACTTAGAATTTTGCTATTTATTTTGTCCCTAAAATTTATTTTATGATTTCCATGAAATTCCGTAAACAGGTTTTGGGGACACACGAGGGGGCTGGGCCCTATCTGACTTTTTCAAAAATCAATATTCTAGTTGTTATTTTGTTTTGTTTTTTCGTCTTTGTTTTTTTTTAAGTTATTTCTGTTCTTTTTTTCTTTTTTGTGTGTGCTTATTTTTCTGCCTTAATTTTATTTGATTTTTTTTGGGCCTTTTGTTGATTTTTTTCTCTTTTTAGCTATTGCCATCACTATGCGTCCGTCGTCCGTCGTCCGTCTGTCTGTCTGTCAACAATTTCAAAAACCACTGGGCGATATGTAACCAAACTTGGCCTGAATCATCATCAGGGTATGGCTTCTCAAACTGATGTTCAGTTTGTCCCTCTGTCGAACAACATGGCCGCCGTTGCAAAAAATAGAACATGGGGGTAAATTGCAGTTTTTGGCTAATAACTCGAAAACCGTTACAGATATCAAAATTCTGACATAGACAAAAGTAATCAGCATAGCAAGATCTACCTGCCCTGCAATGTTGAAGAAAATCCGAAAACTCGTCTTGAAGTTATTGCCCCTTTTCCGTAAATTTTTCAAAATTTGTGAATTTTTTATATTTTATTTCAAAAAGTGTAACAGATAGAGGTCAAGTGTATATTGCAAAAAGGTTCAGCATATGAAGATCTCCCCAACCTTGAAATTTTGAAGAAAATCCAAAAACCCTTGTAGGAGTTATTGCCCTTTTTTCATGGAATTTTTAAAATTTTAGTATTTTTCATCTTTTATTTCCAAAACTATAGAAGATGAAGGTTAAGTGTAGATTGATAAAATGTTTGCCATGCTATGTGGATTTGAAAACTGGTGTTGAAAATTGTTTGTTGACCGCCATTTTCAAAATGGCCGCCAAAAAAGGCGGGAAATTTAACATTGTCCGATTTCAATGAAATTTGGTTTCCAAATAGATATTGCTGTTGCGACTTCAAAACCGGTGTTGAAAATTGTTTGTTGACCGCCATTTTCAAAATGGCCGCCAAAAAGAGGCGGGAAATTCAACATTGTCCGATTTCAATGAAATTTGGTTTCCAAATAGATATTGATGTTGCGACTTTAAAACCGGTGTTGAAAATTGTTTGTTGACCGCCATTTTCAAAATGGCCGCCAAAAAAGGCGGGAAAATTCAACATTGTCCGATTTCAATGAAATTTGGTTTCCAAATAGATATTGATGTTGCGACTTCAAAACCGGTGTTGAAAATTGTT
>MJUU01062793.1:13465-25772 GCA_002080025.1 Modiolus philippinarum
GACTTCAAAACCGATGTTGAAAATTGTTTGTTGACTGTCATTTACAAAATGACATCTCGAATTCAAAACTGGTGTCGATCGTGGTCCTTTGCAAGAACGTTTTTTGTCAAAAAAGCCCAACAAAGAAATATAGTAAAACATGATCAGACTTTAAAAACAGTTCACGATATTGGAGGTGTTTGAGCTACGAAAGTTTGAGAAACTGAAGATCAACTGTATAACTTACAATGTTACCTTTTGATTGTGGCAACTGAAAGCCAGTTGAGCGACAAGGCTCCTGGGAGCCTCTGGTTGTTATTATTTATTTATCTTTTTTTTTTTTTTTTTTTTTTTTTTTTTTTTTNTATTTTCTTTCTTTTTTCTTGAATTCATTTCTTTCTTTGTTTTGTTTTTACTGATTAATTATTATGTTTTTTTTTTACTTTTTTTGTTCGATTGACGAAAAGATTTTAGTCCGAAAATATTTTGTGATCTTTTTACAGGAATAATTTTATTCTTGGTCCTGTACATTGTCGGTCATCACAATGTTTTAACTTTGCGACATATTGTTCAGGATAAACATTAATCAACACGAGCTTATAATTAGGCTCTTTAACCAATCAATAAACAATGACATGATATGGAATAAATGCCCATGAGACAAAGTCTATAGAAATACATGGTACAACAAAACAATTGATCAACATATTAATTTTATTGTTGTTCTTCGTCTTTAGGTCACCCGCGAAGTCTTCAACAATAAGTTTTGCTCACACCTCATTTTACGTTCAATGAAAAACTTAGTATAAAGTGTAAATATGTAAATAACACCGATATATATTAAAACTATAATACAAATTATTTATATTTGGAATAAGTTGTTATTCAGAAGTTATTACAATGTTATCACCATTGCAGGTGTTTCCTGTTATCCCCCTTTTTTTTTGCAGGGTGATGCAACAAAAGGGTTCTGGCATGATATGATCACTGACACATAAATATATATATTCAATTCCAGAATTTGAAGATGATGACAAACGCCAAGCTTATTGCTTGAATATTCCACCTGTAGCTACAATGTTCGAAAAGTAGAGCTGCTTTGATTATTTCAATTCTGAGGTGAATGTTCGAAAAATAGAACTGTTTGAACACTTTTAAAGTTTACATTTTGGAGTTGCCGACTACAATCATATTCCATAACCAACGATTTCTTATGAAATGCCCGTACCAAATCAGGACCACTGCGTCGGACAATTTTTCTGATGGTTTTCCATCTGCTTTGTCTTTTTGCCTATTGGACAATAGCTCTTGGCAATTCTTTTCGATGATTTTGTTATAACTCCTATTAAAGGGTGTTTTATATAGAGCAGGACTTGCCTACCCTTCTAGAACACCGGATGTCACTCGCGGTTTTCAATTAGGGTTCATACCATTACTTTTAAAGTTTCTATTATAAACATGTACTGTTCAAATTTAGTTTTCTTAATTAGTTTTTTATACCTTATGCAAATTTCTGTTATTATCCATTAATTTCATTGGACAAGCAGCATTTGTTAATTTTTACTAATCTTTTGTTGGCCCCGCCCATCCCTAGCAACGTGTGATAATATCTAATGTCTAGAATTACTACCCCTCCAGCGCGATTTTGTCGATCTTGAAAATTAACACCCGCTTCGACCTAAGTTTATCGATTATTATTCCCGCTCCCAGACAGAATATAAAAACATACATGTGACAGTTGGAGTTAACATGTGTGTTATGGTCTCATGTTCATTTACTCCATATCCATAATACAGGAGTTTGTCTTTTATTGCGGTGTGGAGTTGGTAAAACAATTCCCCGTGTTACAGATGTGTGCTCTTTATTTTTCTTAGAAATTGTGTACATGTGCATGAGATAATATCTATGTGTACACTTTGTTCAATTACTATTATCTAACTTTTTGTAAATTCTAAAACCGAAGGATTTACTCCCTTCGTCGTCGTTTTGTCCTTAGCTATATTTGATATTACTGATTATTCGGATTTCGTTTGGTTTTATGCATTTTAAACATTTTTTGAATATGGATTTCCTTTGTTTGGGTTCTAGTGCTGCTGATGAGGAATTAATTTCCGAAATTGCTATATAGCCCATTAAAATTATTGCAGTTGGAGTTAACATATGTGTTATGGTCTCATGTTCATTTGCTCCATATCCTTTCGTAAAATATTTAATACAGGAGTTTGTCTTTTAATGCAGTGTGGAGTTGGTAATACAATTCCCCTCGGTAGAGATGTATGCTCTTTATTTTTCTCAGATATGGTGGGTGTACTTGTAAATGAGATAATATCTCATGTGTACACTTTGTTCAATTACTATTATCTTTTTTTTTTTTGTAAATTCTAAAACTGAAGGATTTACTCCCTTCAACGTAGTTTTGTCCTTAGTTATATTTGATATATATATATACTGATTATTCGGATTTCGTTTGGTTTTATGCATTTTAAACATTTTTATATGCCCGTCTTTGACGGGACGTATTATGGTATACCGGTGTCCGTCCGTCCGTCCACACGTCTTACTCTAACTAGAGAACGCTTTGAACATTTTTCTTGAAACTTTGCAGGATTGTTGGGTATGACAGAAGAAAGCTCCCTATAGTTTTATTTTGTCGTCGGATGTTTCGTTCCAGAGTAATGGGACTTTGATTGTTTAAAAAAGGATTGAAATTTCAATTTTCGTCCACATGTCCTACTCTAACTAGAGAACGCTATGAACATTTTTCTTGAAACTTTGCAGGATTGTTAGGTATGAAGGAAGAAAGCTAACTATTGTTTTATTTTGTCGTCAGATGTTTCGTTCCAGAGTTATGGGACTTTAATTAATTAAAAAAAAAACATGAAATACCATTTCCGTCCACACGTCATACTCTAGCTAGAGAATGCGTTATTCATTTTTCTTGAAACTTTGCAAGATTGTTGGATATGGTGGAAGAAAGCTCCCTATTGTTTTATTTTGTGGAAGGATATTTCATTCCAGAGTTATAGGACTTTGATTATTTAAAAAAAAGTATGAAATTGCAATTTCTGTCTACACATTGATTTCCTTTTATTTTAAGACATCACTACCCCTAAACCAATATACATTTATCAGATGAAATCATTGATACATATCAGAAGTCCCTTGCCATGTTTGTTCATATGGAGTTTTTAATTTCAAGAATAATTTAATCAGTTTGCTTTAAAGTGGGGACGGGCGTATCATGCGCTCTTGGTGCAGCTGTTTATTTAAATTATGGATTTCCTATGTTTGGGTTCAAGTGCTGCTGATGAGGAATTTATTTCCGAAATGGCCATACAGCTCATTAAAATTATTGCAGATGGAGTTAACATATGTGTTGTGGTCTCATGTTCATTTACTCCATATCCTTTCGTAAAATAATTAATACAGGAGTTTGTCTTTTATTGCAGTGTGGAGTTGGTAAAACAATTCCCCGTGGTTGAGATGTATGCTCTTTATTTTTCTTAGATATGGTGTACTTGTACATGAGATAATATCTCATGTGTACATTTTGTTCATTTACTATTATCTAAATTTTTGTAAATTCTAAAACCGAACGATTTACTCCCTTCGTCGTAGTTTTGTCCTTAGCTATATTTGATATTACTGATTATTCGGATTTCGTTTGGTTTTATGCATTTTAAACATTTTTTGAATATGGATTTCCTTTGTTTGAGTTCTAGTGCTGCTGATGAGGAATTAATTTTCGAAATGGCCATACAGCTCATTAAAATTATTGCAGTTGGGGTTAACATATGTGTTATAGTCTCATGTTCATTTACTCCATATCCTTTCGTAAAATATGTGACAAGTATCTTTTTTAATGTTATTGTTCTAGTTAATGTTTTTACGCTTGACCAACTCGGCATTCAGAATAAAAATAACATTGCCTTTGGATGAAGATGTCAGAGCGATTAACACGCTCGGTGAAAAACTTATGACCCTCCACTTCCTGTCGGGTGATATTTTTTTTTCTTCGTTTGTTAATCTACTCTATCATCTTCATCCAAGGGCAATATGTTTATGTTATCTAAGGATAAGATAATGATATTAACCAATCAGCTCCAAACGGATCTTTCATTACCATTTGTGCGGTTATGCGGATGTAAACTTGGATTCTATTGGCTGATTAACCACCTGCTAAATAACCATGTCCACCCTACACAATACAATCAATAATCATGATAATGTAGTGTTTCACCTACATGTAGACCAAAGTCATTCAAAAGCGTACATATGAGAATTGTACATAAGGACAAAATTCACAAACATGCAGTAAGCATGGATAAATAAACATATCGTAATTAAAGTTTACTTCCACGTAATGTAAAACTAATTTCAGCCTGATATTTACATTAAAAAATTGAAATGTGAAATACATCTATACTTGGAATAACATGTAAATTATATGAAATATTTGATCTGCATTCATTTTCAAAGGTTTTCGCTCCATGTATTACGAAAACGCAATGAAAACTTTATCATGTTTATACAACATGAAAAATCAATACATCATTCGGCTGTGTATTGTCCAGAGTACGCGGTCAGTCGACATAGCGTATGTGTATAATCGTGTAGTCGAATGTAGGTCATTTTGTAATTATCGTTTTCTTAGTTAAACACAAACAGGTTTGCATAACCGCACAAAAATGTTATCATGCATTGAACCAACTAATATGATTATTTAGATAGTGTCGAAAATGGTTGAACGGCGCGACCTGAAGGTCGCTTTCCGTTCAACATTTTCGACACTATCTAAATAATCATATTAGTTGGTTCAATGCATGATAACTTATAATATGCCTTCTTGACCGCGTGACTGGTGTATGGTCATTCTTCCGCAGACCCTAATATTAATCTCTTTAGTTATTCTGTTAATAATTTAATTTTGATTGTTGTATTTGTGTTTTGTGGGTGTGTCGTATCTTTGGTGGTCTACCCCTTCTTGTGTTCTCGTTTTTGCCTTGTGTCTGGACTTAAATTTTATGTAATCGTGTTCTTTGTACCTTCGGTATTCTACTGCAGCCGTTGTTATGAAATCAAAATATAGCAATATATATACTTCTGTTGAACAATATGATTACTTAAAAAAATAATTGTTTTTGGTCATTTTTAAAGCTTGCATTTAATCAGCAGACTAAAAATCTTTCACTTAAAACTTTATTATACCCCTGCTCCGAAGAAGGAGGGGGTATACTGTTTTACCTGTTTCCGTCAATCCGTCATTCCGTCCGTCACAAATTTTGTCCAACTTTTTCTCCCAAATGGATCATGATATAAACTTGAAATTTTGTCAGCAGCTTTATATAGTTATGCCATAATGTGGGATGTATTTTCAGAAATTTCCGGATAATACTTCCTGTTTACCAACTTCGTAAATTTTCAACATTCCGTCCGTCCATCACAACTTTTGTCAAGCTTTTCTCTGCAATGGTAAATTATACAAACTTTAATTTTTTTCAGAAGCTGTGTATAGTCATGCGATATTGCGGGATGCATTTTCAAACCTGTCGGGATACTACTTCCTGTTTACCGACTTAGTAAATTTTTCAACATTCCCGGTCCGTCCGTCACAACTTTCGTCAATCTTTTCTCTGCAATAGTAATGGAAACAAACTTGAAATTTTGTCAAAAGCTTTGTATAGTCATGCCATATTGATGGATGAATTTTCAGACCTGTCAGGATAGTACTTCCTGTTTACCGATTTTATCAATTTTTCATTAAATTACTTCTGTCCTTCACAGGGTATCGTCAAGTTTGTCTCTGCAATGAGTAAAGATACAAACTTGAAATTTTGTCTGACGCATTGTAGAGTCCTGCCATATTGTGTGATGCATTTAAGAGTTTTTGGGGACTACATTTTGTTTACCAACTTAGTCAGGTTATTAGATGCTGGAAGTTGAAGGCAGGGGTATTTCTAGCGAGCAGGGGCTCACAGATTCCTTGTTTTATCTAAAATTCAATAAGATGTAGTTCAAATACAACTAAAAATCTTACTTATAAAAACTTGTTGATAGTCAAATCAATATATGCGATTGTTGAAAAAGTCATTATTACTGTTTCAGATATTATTGATTTAATGATAGTAATAATATCCTTTATCGGAATTGCATCTTATAATGACCCCATCAATTCGCACATGGTCGATAGTGTGAAATATCAATGTTTGTCAATCCGGAAAAAGCTAAAAATTGATGTCATGTTCTTCAGTCCGAAAATCCTCAAAACTTGGCCAAATGTAGTACGCGCCAGAGATTCTTTAAGGTAAAAGAATGCAAGTCGGATAGGAAAAAATATATAATAATCGTCTGAGGGGTCCGACGAACCCGGACATCTTACTGAAAACTCTGGATAAGCATTTTTTGCTTATACTATTATATTAGCCCTTAAAAATTAATTATTATATATTCGTCTAAGGTAAGGGACAAACAGAGCGCCAGAAGTGAGAAACGATTAACGGATACACCATTCCTCTGCGGAACTAGTATGCTATTGTAAGATTGACAATCAAAGTTAAAACATTACAAACTTCCCTGATTGAAATAAACAATCACGTAAATTTAGATGCTGCATATAGCTATTTCGGCAAGTGCAGTTCATATCAAAACCATTCTAAAATAGTGATAGGACTTTAACGTGTTAACTCATCGATAAGTAAGGTGAAAATGACAACCGTTCCCGCTTACAATCAATCAAGGTAAAATCAGTTTGTCACACCTTGTACAACACCAGTTAGGCAAATTGAATAAATAACCATGGCTTTAAGTACATAAAAAATCAACTCTCAAATGCAAGTCGCGGTAGCCCCGTGGTTAAGGGGTCTGCACAGAGAGACCGGGGTTGCAGGTTCGAATCCCATACGGGGTATTGACAAAAATGCCGAAATAGCTATATGCAGTATGCGTCTGAAGTCAAAGACCAACTGAGTTAGACAAATACAAATACAAATTCTTTATTTCCTAATCAAAGGGCCCTATGAGCATTACAATTACAACAATAAAACAGTTAAACATTGGTAAGTATCTAAGAAAAAAGGAAAAAAAGATAATACGCGTTGAGAGGAGAGCCAGTCGGACACCTGGCAAAGATAATACCTTTTATTAAAATATGTATCATATACATGTCTTTTTTACATTGAATATACATTCTAAAAAACTACACAATAATCTAATAAAAACTTTGCTTCATCATTTGTCATCAGTCAAATAAATAAGTTTTCCTTCGTAAGGTTTTAAGATTTAGAGTATCAGGATATGATATTATCGAGAACGTCTTTCCACTGAGGAATTCGACCAGTACAATTTGAGTGACACGCAACACTACATTTGAATTTCACTGTTGCAGATAAGGCCCCATTTCGATGAATTTACATCTCGTCAGTGCAACTCGAATCTAAAAATTGGAAAACCACTGCCGAAATATTACTCCCTTGGAAGGGTGAACAAGACTGGAGATTGGCTGGTTAATTTCCGGTCCCTACCCATTTTGCCCCGTGATTGGTGGATTTCGCTGGAGCAGCCGGGAGAAAATCAAAGTTCCATATCAAATATGAAAAAGAAAGGAAATGGGGTAAATGTCAAGGAGACAACATCTCATCCAGGTTAAAACGACCCAAACAAAGCATCTAGAGGTCACCGTACGGTCTTCAACACAGTGAGGAACCTCACATCATATAGCAAGCCCATAATGGCCCCAAAAAGGTAAAAACGTGAATAAATCAATCGAAACAAAACACATCCAATAACCCAAATATCAAGAAACCAAAATTTTATAAGAAGACAAGGACAAGCCAGTGACCAATATATTCCTAACTTGTGACAGGCGCAAAAATTGTGATGGGGTTAAACTCGTTTTCTTGGATCCTAAACCTCCCCCTAAATGTCTACTCTATGAAATGAAATGAAATAAATAACCAGTGAGGATACACAAACCAAAACAGAAACTGAGAAGTCTTTGTGTGTCATCCAAAAGATGACGTTTTTTGTCAGTCGATTATTCCCAAAACTCAGCTAAGAGGCGGAACAAGCTCCAAGGATCTTCTAGATGAAGAAAATACTAGTCGTGTAAAAAAAATATATATATAACGTCTAGAAACAACGACAAACTTGGAAATCTTATTCAATCCTCAGGATAAGCATGTAAAAATGCTTATACAGGTCTTGAAAAATAAATTATATGCGTCTGAAGTCAAAGACCAACTGAGTTAGAGTTTCAGGATATGATATTATCGAGAAAATCTTTCCACTGAGGAATTCGACCAGTACAACTTGAGTAACACGCAACATTACATTTGAATTTCACTGTTGCAGATAAGAATTTCGATTTCGACAATGGAATCGATTCCATTTCCGAGTTCAAGCTTCGGGTATATATTTGAACAGCTACAGGAATGACGTACTCAGCTTCAACGTCATTAACATTGACCGGATATCTTCCTAGTTGTTATGGGACTTGTTCCAAATAGTTCATCGTCCACAGTCTCTGTTTAAGTGCCGATCTCAACATTACGATTCTTAAAAAATTTCAATAAAAGAAGTAAATAATACTAAATTCACGAATATACAAACGAACAATCACATGAAAACATAGTTTATCGATCAAGACGGATGTCCCATCGAAATGCGGGAACAAATATTCACCACACACTTCTATCTTTGCAAAGTATAATAGACCAATTTCCAATTTCCGTTTATGAATGAATTACTTCGATTGACCCGGGATCAATTGTAGTAAATTGCGTCACGTAACATTGTGACGTCCAAAAATCTATATTGTGACTTCAAACTGATTTTCCGGGAAAAATTCGCCATCTGGAAACTCGTCTATTGTTGTGGCTTTAGGTGTTGTGTTGGTTACTTGAGTAGTTCGGTGTGCACTACCATTTTCATAGCCATAGATTCTTGGCAAAAGTGACAGGTGCCTTTCCACAATGTTTCAAACCAGCAGTAAGGGACCGACCATTTAACCTGAAGGGGGGGTTATGGTTTTTTTTTCTGGACAGAAAATTTTTTTCGCGCTTCGCGCGAAAAAATTTATTTATTTTTTACACGTGTATCAACAAAATATTTTTTTTCAAAATTAACATTATTTTTTTGGGCAGAAAGCCACCTTCAGAAAATTTTTTTTCATCATTTTGGCAGCCAAAATATTTTTTTCACTAAAAATCAGATCCAAAATATTTTTTTAGAAAAAAACCATAGCCCCCCCTTTCAAGTTAAATGGTCGGTTCCTAATGATCTTGATCCGTCAAACTCTCGCATTACATTGGCGGATCCAAGGGCGGGGGGGGGGGGGGGGGGGGGGGGGGGGGGGGTTCGAACCCCCTTTTTCCGGGCAATCATGGGGAATAAAAGGATATGGAGTAAATGCACATGAGACAAAGTCTCTACAAATACATTGTAAAAAACAAGCAAAGGAACAACGCTTTTATTGTTGTTCTTCATCTTGAAGTCACCATGAGGCCTTCAACAATGAGCTTTGCTCATACCTCATAGTAAGTTCAAGACGGCCCCTAGCACCGGTTTAAGCGGAATTCTTTGCTAATTGTCGAGCAACGCTACATCCATGTCTTTCTTGGTCATGGGTGCGGGATTGTCAACAAACATCAATTAAACTGGCAAAGTGCTCTTACAATCACTGTCATCCTTTGCCCGACAAAAGCACTAGTGTCTTAAGCTAGTGGACAACTACAACATATAGACAAACACAGGGCACTCATCAAGTCGAATGTAAGAAAACTTGGCGTTATAAAATAGTGAGATGTGGGCACTTAAAACAGGTGGTCTGGATTACATTTCGAAAATTACAAAAATAATTGCCAAAATTTGAAAGTCTCAATAGTATATCCATATGAGAAATTCTCTCACGCACAAGTACACCATAACTGAAAAATATAGAGAGCATACGTCTCTCGCACGGGTAATCGTATTTTTTAATGAATATCCTGATGTTTTACTAAGAAATACCCCCAAAATTTTCGCGCCTCGCTCCGCTCGGCGAAATTTCATAACACTTCTAAATCGGAACCCCCTTTTCAAATTTCCTGGATCCGCACCTGCATTATCAAGGAAAATGGACTCTATTCTTATCCTTTATGCGTAAATATTAAGCCAAAATGGTCAAAAAGGGGGAGAGAAAAGCAAAATCTATAACTTAACACAAAAGTGTAATTCATTGTGCCACAATAGAACAAATGAGAAAGCTAAACGACAACTTACATATAATAGAATGGACCTTTCACGGAACGCCGGGATCAGCTATTGTAATCAGTAAAAATTCTCGATTGTTCTCGAAATCTGGGATTGTCATTGTAATCAAGGCTAATAACAACATACTAGTACTTTATATATACAAACTCTTTGACTATCCATATCCTCCTGTTGCAGAAACTAATGTATTGGACTTACTCCAAACTGTATTCATAGTTAATATCTATGACGACAGGATTTTTTTCGGTCTCCTACAGCAGTTTATCCATGGCAGCATTGGCGGATCCAGAGGGGGGTTCCGGGGGTTAGAATCCCCTTTTTCTGGGCAATCATGTATTTTTTTAATAAATATTATAATGTTTTATTAAGAAATACCCCAAAAATTTTCGCGCCTCGCTACGCTCGACGAAATCTACTTTCCATTCCTATTGGACCCCCCCCCTTTCTAATTGCCTGGATCCGCGCCTGGGCAGAATAAGAGTGGGACAATAGTCAGTAGTATGGAAGTCTAAAAAAAAACAATCATATAAGGACCGGTCAGTTGTAAGTGAAATGGAGGCTGGAAGAAAATTAAGGGGGTCTTGATTTTTTTACAGGCAGTCTTATGGAAAAATGTTGAATTTTTTATGATTGTGACGAAGTGTGTTGAAAAACATTTCATGACTCAATTTCGAATGAGTATTTTTTGGATTAGAAGGAGAAATGGTAAGGTTCTAAAAAATAAAGAAAGTTTCCCCCTTTGTCCTTCCAATAAGAGTAAATGGTCAGTCCCTTAATCACAACAGAGGCAGCAGCAACAAATTCGTGATTTATGAGCATATCCAACTAAATCAATAGAACAAAAGAAGACTAGTCAAAGTGTAAGAAGACATTAGATATGGGCTAATGACCCAATGTGAAGTATGTAACAAACATTTATCTGTGAAACTTTGAAACTTGTTTTTCACTAAAGGCCCTACATGAGGCAATAAAGTACAATACTACACATGTAAAATGGAACAAACATATATACATATAGAAATTAGTATATGCAGATGGAAGTGAAATATTGCAAATTACTAGTTATTTTGCAAAATTTTGTCAAGCCAATAAGTACATACATGACTATTCATTATCTCAGAAAAACTAACAATGTTTCTGTCATTATATATATTTATGAACCGGTAAAAATGTATATCTTTCACAGCAGAAAAAAAGTACAGTTTAAAACAAATAGTGAAACTCATCACATATTTCTTCCTTATTACATAAATCAATCACACACAACTTACTTCAGAGGTTTTGTTCCAAATGGTGTCTTCATGCATATGTAAATCTAAAGAAAACTAATATACTCATTTTTAGCTCACCTGGCCTAAAAGGCCATGTGAGCTTTTGCCATCACTATGCGTCCGTCGTCCGTCGTCCGTCTGTCAACAATTTCAAAAATCTTCTCCTCTGAAACCACTGGGCCAAATGTAACCAAACTTGGCTTGAATCATCTCCAGAGTATGGCTTCTCAAAATTGTGTTCGATTAGGCGGTAGGTCAAACAACATGGCCGCCGTTGCTAAAAATAGAACATGGGGGTAAATTGCAATTTTTGGCCAATAACTCGAAAACCGTTACAGATATCAACAATCTGACACGCAGTAAAAATGATCAGCATGGCAAGATCTACCTGCCCTGCAATTTTGAAGAAAATCTGAAAACCCATCTCAGAGTTATAGCCCTTTTTCCGTTAAATTTTCAAAATTTTTGCATTTTTTATTTTTTATTTCAAAAAGTGTAACAAATAGAGGTCAAGTGTAAATTGCAAAAATGTTCAGCATATCAAGGTCTACCCACCTCGAAATTTTGAAGAAAATCCATAAACCCTTGTAGGAGTTATTGCCCTTTTTTCACCGAATTTTTTAAATTTTCGTATTTTTCATCTTTTATTCCTTAAACTATAGAAGATGAAGGTCAAGTGTAAACTGAAGAAATGCTTGCCATGCTGTGGCGACTTCAAAACTGATGTTGAAAATTGTTCCTTGACCGCCATTTTCAAAATGGCTGCCCCCAAAAAGGCGGGAAAATTCAACATTGTCCGATTTCAATGA
>MJUU01062793.1:25893-40624 GCA_002080025.1 Modiolus philippinarum
GACTTCAAAACCGGTGTTGAAAATTGTTCGTTGACCGCCATTTTCAAAATGGCCGCCAAAAAGGCGGGAAAATTCAACATTGTCCGATTTCAATGACATAGGTCTTGATGTCGCAACTTCAAAACTGATGTTAAAAATTGTTCATTGACCGCCATTTTCAAAATGGCTGTCAAAAAAGGTGGGATAATTCAACATTGTCCGATTTCAATGAAATTTGGTTTCCAAATAGAAATTGATGTTGCGACTCCAAAACTGGTGTTCAAAATTGTTCGTTGACCGCCATTTTCAAAATGGCCACCAAAAAAGGCGGGAAAATTCAACATTGTCCGATTTCAATGAAATTTGATTTCCAAATAGATATTGATGTTGCGACTTCAAAACCGGTGTTGAAAATTGTTTGTTGACTGCCATTTACAAAATAACGTCTCGACTTCAAAACTGGTGTCACTATTGGTCCTTAGCAAGAACATTTTTTTTGTCAAAAAAAGCCCAACAAAGAAATATAGTAAAACATTATCAGACTTTAAAAACAGTTCAAGATATTGGAGGTGTTCGAGCTACAAAAGTTTGAGAAACTGAAGATCAACTGTTTCCTTGATTAAGGCAACTGAAAGCCAGGTGAGCGATACAGGCTCCTGGGAGCCTCTGGTTAATAAACCGGGTAAATTTATTAAGGTACTTCATTATATATGGAGAACAAATTGAATATGTCAAAAGCTACAAATATCTAGTTATATCTTTTAGTTCTAGTGGTAATTTTTACAATGTAAGGATGAATTGTATAAAAAATCAATGAAAGCATGTTTTCAATTACAACAATGTTTTGCATCTTCTAATCCAAGTGTTTCAACATTACTACACTTGTATAATCACACCATAAAACCAATTTTGTTATATGGTAGTGAAATATGGGGGATGTTTTCACCTGCTTCGGCAGCTTGTAAGAAAACAAATGACTATATTTTGGAGAAAGTGTTTACAAAAGACATATCCGAAAGATCTCACTTAAAATTCCTAAAATGTATTCTTGGAGTTAACGAAATCAAGCAATTTAGCTGTAATGTCAGAGTTGGGGAGGTATCCAATATATTTTTCTATAATTATACCCATGTTCAAATACTTTCATAGATTGGAATTTGCAGGGATGGTTTGTTATATAATGCATATATTTGCAATAAAAAACTCCATTTTAGTAATTCCACTACTTGGTATTCTAGCATTGAATTTTTATTGAAAGAATTACAAATAACAAAGCTCAATTTAGGAATAGATACTCTTAGAAAGAGAATTAATTTTAAACTACGTAAAAATTTTGAAAAATATTGAAAATTCATTAAAATCCAATGAGGGCAAACTCGTCACATATTTATCATTTAAAAATAGCTTTTGCAAAGAAAAGTATTTAGATTTGTAAGAATTTAAATTAAGACAAGCCTTATGCAAAATCAGAATAAGTGCACATCCCCTTCAAGTTGAAACTGATAGATATTCCAAAAATTATATTGAAAGATCTGAAAGAATATGTAAACATTGTTCATTAAAACATTTTGAAGATGAAGAGCATTTTGTACTAGAATATCCCAAATATGAATTGGAAAGGTCAGAATTTTTTAATGATATACTAAATTATTGTCCAAATTTTACGACTTTAAGGTAGATGGGTACTCCAAAATTGTTTCCATAGATTTTTTTTATTTTTACAGGAAAGTTTCCTTATTATATAAGCATTGAAATAAAAAAATAAAAAAGGGGGGTCACCATGCTTGTTTTTAAAATAACTGATATCAAAATAATCAAATATTTCTAATGAATATATAGGGAAAAACAGGTATATTGTTGATTTCTTTAAAACTATTCCATAGATTTTTTTCTACTTTACTCATGTGTTAGCCCTTTAAACATACTTTCAAAAAATATAAAGAAAAATAGGGGTCACCGACTTTGTTTTCCATTTAATTTGTAAAATGTGAATTTTCATAGTGATATCTATGTAAAATATTTTGGTCAGATTATCTCCCTTTTTCAAAAATCCCCTTCCAATTTATTTAATTATAAAGTTACCATACCTAGTCTAATTAGATAAAGACATGTGAAATCAAGTCCATGTAGGTCCTTTGCATTTTGTATTATGGATATAATATTGATTGATTGGTTACAAATAAAAATATTTGCTTATTTTAAAAGGCAGACAATACCATAACAGTATAAATAACAAATTCAAAATGGCGGAAGACTACCGATCTACCTTAAGCAACAATTCAAAATTCAATTGGCTGTTTATTCAGGAAGATTTAACATTACTGAAAGCCTTTGCAACTTACATAAATAAATGCCTTATTATCCGAACTTACCAATAATGTCTCAGTTATCAATTGTATTGTATATTCAACTTAAATTTATGCAAATATATATTCTTGTCTTATAAAATATTTATTAATCTAATAATAGGGCCCATGTAGAGCACAAAATTTGATACAATGATTTCCATAATTATATACAAGCAAAGTACAACTATCGTAACAAATCAAATGATGGTAGGTTCAGAGCCAGGACATTAACCAAAGAATAATCTGAATATAAATATAAAACAAGAATATATATATAAGCATAAATGTAAGTTAAATTTGCAATACAATTAATAATTGAGACATTAATGGTTAGTTCGAGTGTATATATTTTTGCATAAATGTAAGTTAAATATACAATAAATCATTGATATATTATTGGTTAGTTCGGATAATAAAGCATTTATTTATGTAAGTTGCAAAAGCTTTCATAAACAGCCAATTGAATTTTGAATTGTGGCTTAAAGTCGTAAAATTTGGACAATAATTTAGAACACCATTAAAAAATTCTGACCTTTCCAAACTATATTTGGGACATTCTAGTACAAAATGCTCTTCATCTTCAACATGTTTCAACGAACAATGTTTACATATTCTTTCAGATATTTCAATATAATTTTTGGAATATCTGACAGTTTCAACTTGAAGGGGATGTGCACTTATTCTGATTTTGCATAAGGCTTGTCTTAATTTAAATTCTTTCAAATCTAAATACTTTTCTTTGCAAAAGCTATTTTTAAATGTTAAGTATGTGACGAGTTTTCCCTCATTGGATTTTAATGAATTTTCTCTAAAATCTTGCCAATATTTTTAAAAATTAATCTCTTTCCAAGAGTATCTATTCCTAAATTGAAGTTTATTATTTGTAATTCTTTTAATAAAAATTCAATGCTAGAATACCAAGGAGTGGTATTACTAAAATGTAGTTTTTTTTATTGCAAATATATGCATCCCCTGCAATTTTCCAATCTATGACAGTATTTGAACATGGATATAATTATCGAAAAATATATTGGATACCTCCCCAACTTTGACATTACATCTAAGTTGCTTATATTTATACTCAGGTTTAATGTCCTGGCTCTGAACCTACCATCATTTGATTTATTACAATAGTCGTACTTTGCTTGTATATAATTATGGAAATCATTGTATCAAATTTTATGCTCTACATCGGCCCTATAATTGGATTAATAAAATATTCTATTCTGTTGAGAAGCTTATTACAATTTTGAGTTATCTTTCTTGGGTTGTCGGCCTGTCCGTCTTCCGTGGTAGAACTACCCTTTCCTTTGTGTGTGTGTGTGTGTGTGTGTATATAATTTAATTTAAAATTGACAACAAATAGCAAACACTCTATTCTGGATTAACTTTATTGAAAAACTTTTAATCCATGAGGGTTGCAGCAAATACATTTAAACAATACATTATAACAATGACAACATATACTGTGAGCATAGCACACTTATATATTCCCCAGCCCCCTTTCAATCCCAGAAGTAAAGAAATCAACAACAAAAAAGGTCAAGTCAAAATCAAATTTTTGAATAGCTGGTGCACAATGGCAATATGCACTGAAGACTCTGTGAAAGTTTCATTGAATTCCACCAAACGGTCTAGGACAAAGTATGTACCCCTATGGCGGACGGAATAGCGAACGGACGGACGGACGAACGAACACCATTATCACTATATACCGCCCGCTAAGAGGGGGTATAAAAAAATGCAAGACATTATTATTTCGATACTGAAACGGTATAAAGGTCATTATACCTCAGATTTTTTTTTGTTTTTGTTTTTGTTTTTTGTTTTGGTTTTTTTGTTTGGTTTTATTTTTTGGGGGGGGGAGTTGTTTTGTTTTGCTTTTTCTTTCTTTTTTTAAGAAGAAGAAGAATTTAGTTTAAAATTGACAACAAACAGCAAACTCCCTATTCTGGATAACCCGTGTACTCTTTTTTCAAATTACCTTTTCTACAGTTGAACCGAGAGGTGTACCAGATGGCATAACTGACAACTATCACAGTGACTATATAATTTTATAGGGATGTTTGAAAAAGTCGTGAATTTTGTTCCTTTGACAGGACATTTCTGAAATATGCTCAAATGTTGTTGAAAATCATGTAAAATGGTTTCGGTTGTCGCATTAATTGGAATAGATGCCATAGTTATGTTGTTAGTAGCCAGAAAACTCGGCATTTTATGTACATGTAAGCTATTTTACAGTATTTGGGAAGAAGGATACCAGGTGAATCAAAAATTTGGTCCAGTAGCAGCACTAATCAAATGCTACCAAACGGACATAAATTCATGTAACCTTGGCCTCAATTGCACGGTCCAGTGACCACGTGAAGTTTCTCTGATCAAGTCCATTTCTCAATAACTATTGGTGGTAGGTTGATAATATTTAGTACTTAGATTGGTCTTAGGTAGTACATATCAGTCTGGCATATGACTTTTGTCCTTGACCTCAATTTCACGGTATATTGGTCATGTTAAGTTTCCATGTTTAAGCTCATTTCTCGATAACTGTTATGTGGTATGTCGGTAATATTTAGTATGTAGATTAGTCTTTGGGAGTACATGTCAGTTTGGAATATGATTTTTGTCCTTTGACCTCAATTTCACGATCTAGTGGTTACGTTAAGTTTCTATGATCAATAACGATAAGTAGTAGGTCAATTATATTTAGTACCATAGTAGCTTGGTCTTAAGTAGAACATGTCAGGCTGATAGGTGACTTTTGTCCTTGATCTCAATTTCATGGTCTAGTGAGCATGTTAAGTTTCTCAGTATCAATTAGTTGTAGGTCAATAGTATTTTGTATATGGATTGGTTTTTCGGGTAGTGCATGGCAGTCTGCCATATGACTTATGCCTGTGACCTCAATTTCATGGTCTAGAGAGCATGTTAATTCGGTTTCTCATAATGAATTAATGTTAGGCCAATGATAGTTGCTACGTGGGTTGATCTGGGGTAGTACATAATGGCCTGCTGTATGGCTTTTGTCAGCGATCCAAATATCACATTCTATTTGCATGTTCAGTTTTCTGATTAGATCAGCAAGATTTCACATCAATTTAGAGGTCAAGTAGGGGCGGGTGAGACATACATTATGGTCCACAATTGTTAATAAGGTTAACTGCAAATACAACTGCAATTGGTGAATTGACAGAACTTTACTTAGAGAAATCCTTCAGCAGCGGTTATTGGTTTGAAATGTCAAAAAAAATAAATAAATAAATTAAAAAAAAATAATAAAATAAAAAAAAAAAAAGGAAAAGGATCTTGAAGCTCCCTAATAGTCTTTATAGTAAACTGGGATTTGTCTTGCACGACAAAATCCACTCGCACTCCCAACTTTGACAGTCAGAGAAGATAGAATTAGCACACCTATAATGTTTATATGATTTTTTTAGTATGAGAAGTGTAATTGTGAATATTCTTTGATTGTAGCGCTATTAAACCTATAAATAAACGGCAAAACAAAACAAACAAAATAGATTTTCTTTCGTCAGCTTATAGTTCGAAACTATAGCTCAACATAGCCATATGGAATCTACAAATTAAAGGAGTGGTTAGCGCTCCCCCCCCCAAAAATCCAGCTCTATATTCCAGTTTTTTCCTCTTCTTCGTTTAATGCTTATATTTGTTTTGTTTTGTTTTTCTTTTTTTATGCACCCGCGACGACAAGTCAGGGGGCATATTGTTTTACCCCTGTGACCGTCCGTCCGTCCGTCCGTCCATTAATTCCGTCCGTCCCATCTCTGATAAGCTGTTATTCCGGATAACTCCTCCCACAACATTAATGCTACATTTATTTTACTTGGCATGGATTGAAGATGTGCATATTGTCATGGTTTAGATTTTGGCCACAATTTGTGATTTTGAGGGGTAGTTGAACTTGGCCATTTTATCGAAATGTGTGTTCTGGACCTGTTATTCCGGACAACTCCTCCCACAATATTAAAGCTACATTAATTTTACTTTGCACAGTGATTAGGCATGGATTGAAGATGTGCATATTGTCATGGTTTAGATTTTGGCCAAAAATTGTGATTTTGAGGGGTAGTTGAACTTTGCCATTTTATCAAAATGTGTGTTCTGGAACGGCTATTTCGGACAATAGTATTAAAATCACAGTTATATCAAGTGCTTAGAAATTGGATACCCAACTGCGGGGGCATCATATGTGTCTTACAGACACAAACAGAGTAGCTAAATTTTATCCAAAATTGGAATATATACACATGGGGAAAAACTTGGATGATGGCAGCGGGGGCATTTAGTCTCTCTAGTTTCTTTTTGAGTACTTTATTTTGTATAATATCTACAAAAAGAAATATTTTAGAATGCTTTGTTTAAAGTTACCAGATGCTATCCTTAATGTTTTTCCATCGAAACAAGTTCGTCAGTTTCTTTATTTTAGTTTTGACAGTATGTAAAATAAGCACCCTGTGTACTTATTTTAACGGATTAACAAGGAAGAGTGTATTTTATCACATATTTTATCACATAACAAAAACAAATGCATGATATACCCAGACAACAGCCGGGTGCAAAACATGAACAAAGTAGAAACATGTGATTAATAAGGAAATAGATAATAAAAGTCTACCCCTCTTGTACCCCTTTCATCTGATGGTAACTCTACCCACATAATCAAATTCCTCAACATACATCAGAAGGAAGTTAGCTCTTCGGATACTGTGGCTGGGTGTCTGATTCATCAATATTAGGCCAAACTATTGTGTTTTGTGTTGTGCAGATTAAAACAACTCGGAAAGAAAAAAGAACACGTTGAAAGTGAAACTACCGACTTGGGGAAAAATAAACAATTTTGATATGTTGTTCTTTAGTACTAAGTATTCATAGTTTACACTGATATTATGTTTTCAGCTGATAAAGTATCAACCAATACATCTATGGTAAAAATAACGTTTTATACAGAATTCATACAACCATTTTTTATCGGTGAAAGGGGCGTACGCTCACTGCGACCCCCTTGTGATTCTCCTGAAATTTCACCCTTCCTCGATTCCTTAATCATTTGCTGAAAGCTATTTATTTCCACTAAACATTCGTTTTATGGAGATAAATTTAAACCAGTAGCGGATCCAGGTGTTCTGCTAAGAGGGGCCCGCTCCACGTTTTTTTTTTTCAAAAAGGGGAGGGGTGGAACCCTTTTCTAAAAAAAAAACAAAAAAAACTAGAAATTTTAATTTGCCAATCCGAAATGTGCTCAGCCCAATCCCCCCCATCCTATCCGATACTGAAAACGCCTCCAGTAAGCATAACGTAACTAAACTCTAAATGAAACGACCGTGTACAAGAACTTACAAGAAGAATTTCAAGCCAGCATTGAATATTTTATCCCGTATCAGTGAATTTTTCCCCGAACGGACTTTTTCCTTCTTTTTCAAAAAGTTTGCAAACCTTCATTGGGTGTTTGTCTTTGTCATACCTGAATGTTTAAGTAAATTCAATGCTCATACAGGGGCGTCAATCTTGAAAATGGTATCAAAACCGGTGCGAGCGCAGCGAGGCGAAAAAGCTTACTTTTTTCATTAAAAATTCTATAAATATTTATTTTCAAGTATAATTCGTTAAGATGTGTTAAGATTACAAGCATACGGGTAGCTAAATAAAGAATTCCTTCACCACATTTTTATTTCATTGGCGGTGAAACTGGCATATTTTGAGGGATGTCGGGGTGTTTTTAACACGTGGTTTTTAAGCTCGGGATTTCAGGATTTCTACGATTTTAGACGGGGATTTCGGGAAATAAATTCACAGGGAATCGTAATTTTATCACTCTTTAAGTTTCTATGTAGTTTCGGATTTCGGGATTTATAAAAATTAAGTCGGGATTCCGGGATGAACCCCCCTCCGGCTGCCCCTCTATTTTCCCGAGGTGAGAAAGGAAACCCTTTCATACATTTTATGAACCAGCGACAGTTCCAAGATGTACGTTGATTTGCAACCTATATTGACATATGAAAAAACAGACTCATTAGTTTTGGCCGAACCTGTATAGTCATATTATTGCGTTGAGTATTCGGCGTTTTGTACAATGCCCTCAATGGCCCATCATAATAAAAGTTCTTCTTCCCGTTTTTTTTTTTATTTTTATTTTTTTATTGGAAGTCCCCCACCCCCTCCTTTGTCATCCGACCGCCCACAAGAAGTATCTATTGTCTTTTGAAGTAGATGCGACCCCCGGGAGATGTGATAATTGCATTTGTTTGGAAAATGGTTCACTTGCGGTTATAGTCATTGTAGTATGAAAAACCACAAAGGGGGGAGGGGGGCTATCATATTAGTTATAAATGTTGTATTAAATAATGTGCCTCTTATAAAATTTTCGGAGTGATGAACATAAGTTATGTGCATTTAGGCTATAGCTACACATTCACAATTTTAAGTCGTAATTTACCCCCCCCCTTTTTTTCCTTGGTTTTCAGCAAAATTATCAGACTTTAACTTTAAATTACAAAAATCTCTCATTTATTACTTGAGAACTCGAATTAAGAGCTTTTGTTTTTATTCGAAATGATGGTGTGTTGTAAAAATTCTATTTGAGTGCGTTGCGAAACAATGATATTTTTGGTTTGTTTTAGTTTCACTTTCTGTTTATAGATTAAAGGATCAATCAGGGTACCCCGTACATCCCGTTTCTTTTTTCGTAAAATCGAATCCATCAGTTCTTGTATTACTACTTATGTTTGGACGTTTAATTATGTCTTAAATGAATGCGGACATAAATCATATAAGATTTAAAAAGTTTATTTACCCTTAAACCGGAATTTAATACCTCACATTCCAAAGCTACCCTAATGGGTATCCCTGATACGCCTCTCACCCTTCCGCCAGAGGTCGCGGGAACAACCACATTGTCGACAGTGTTAAACATGGCTGCACCCGATACAGACGTTAATTCACAACTCGAACCGATTAAAACACCCGCTAACCTAGACGATTTAAGTAAAGAGGTAAGGATGAATTATTTTATGATTTTAATCAATTTCAAATATTTCCAAAGCTTTCTTGGTGAATGTTAATCCCCTGATAAGCGATAAAAATCAATTGTTCAACAGTATGGGGTATAATAAATAAACCAGCTGTTTCGTGTGCATGTTTCATTATAAAACTACCCTGGTAAATACACATAGATTTGTATGTAATGTAAACGCTTTGCATGATGTAGATGGCTTGATTTAGTGGACTGTCATTTAATAAATTCTTCATTTTCAGGAAAATATCGACTTGATGTTCAGTTCCGAGGGTAACCGTTCGGGTGTTCCGTTATTTTAGTTCGATAGTTTTCCCTTTCGTAGCCATTTCGTTATTGATATTACTCAAGCGTGGTGACAGTGGGCGGAGCCTAATTAGTATATTCATATACATCATGTAAATACACAAAATATGTATCTTTTTTACAGAAAAAAGGAAAGCTTCGATCTATCTATGATGCTAATTTATGTTACCTTATGAGAGGCCTATTGTCTTCAAAAACAAAATTATATTCAATAACTAAAATTCTCTAAATGAATGAACATTTTGATTTAACATTGTTATATTGTAAAAAAATATTGTGGATATAATGTATATATATAAGTGGATGTAGTTTTAAAAAAATGCACAAAATGAAAATTAGAAAAAAGTGGATACCATATAAAACAAGCGAATAAACACTTTTTGTAAAAAAAAAGTTAAATTATAGAAGTTACACTTTGAACTTAAAATGTGCTAGACATTCTTAAAAGAGAAATTAGGAAAAATATTTCAGATAGTTTGACATTAAAGACATTTAAACAAGCTAACTAAATTGAAAACTTTATCTAACAAATGTCACACGCATGTCTTATGTCATTAATACATTAATCACACCAGGAAACCACCTGGGGTACTGAGCAGGGTAGCTACTCTATATTTTACGACTTGTCAAAATGAATAGGACCAGCTGTTTATTATCAGGCCTTATAACAAGATAAGCCTGTAGAAATATGATAATGTTAATGACCTGTGTGGCCTACCCTAGTTCACCCTAGAAAACTTTATCTAAGGGTTAAACTTATAGATGATCGACCGGTAGACTTACTAATACATTAAATTACCCCCCCCCCCCTTTCTGGTGTACTCTCTATCAAGAACTATAAATACATAGAAGGGGTGCCAAACATTAAAGAATTATGTTCTGTACCCCTTCCAGATGTACCCTCCGTCTGGAACTACACATAAAATATGGAAGGGGTGTCTAGCACAGCTTCAATGTCTTTGTATGTGTGTAAGGCCCTTAATTGTCCTGTTTAAAATGTTTTACATTTTTTTCCCAAGGTAAATACATATTCAGTAGAGATAATGAAGTTCATGATGAAATTTTATTTGAAGTAATTAAGTCTTTGGTCTTTGACTTATCGGGGGGGGGGGGGGGNATTTTTATGTTGTCAGTCTAAACTAGAAAACTTTGGTATATTAAAAAAAAACCTCCTAATATTAATAAGGAAGACATCCATTGAGATCCTTGAAGAATATTTAATTCCTGGTGTTTAAGTAAATTTTTCTTTTCTTTTATTTTGAGAAATCTATATATCAGTAGTCCATATAAAGGAATTATTTTTGAGGATTTCCTGAATACTTAAAATATTTGAAGAATATTTACAAGTAAGTTTTTTGTGTTTTCCTAGACTTGACAAATATTAAATTAACCAGTGCAAGTTTTGTTTACTTAATCATGTTAATAAGGATTAAATTTCTCCTTTTGAAAACTTACATGTAAAAAAAAACATTTATTTAGAATAAGTAAAATTATTGCAGTATTCTAAACTAGTTTTTATGAATGCTTGGAAGTTATATGAAGTACTAAGTATTGGCTATTCGAATATCCATCATTAATCCTACAAAAAGCTGTTGTATTGAAAAAAAAAAGCAAAAAATCAATTTTATCCCTGTTTTCACTTGCCTCAATCTGTTGACTGTTGGTATAAAATACTCATAAATATTCTAATATTCTGGTGACAGAACGTTGATATATGGGGTGTGTTGTTGATTATCGTAAAGTCAATCATTTTCATATTATCATGATTATTCATGTTATTAGAAAAACTAGCTATAGTAAGAATAATAATTTTTCGAATTTTTTAGTTTTTGATTGGACGGTAAAGTCCAAAAGTATGGTGGTGGACTAACATCTGGTCCCTTTTGCAAGTTTCTGTTATCAACAACATCGGTGATTTTTTTCAGATGCCTTTTGCAAGTAGCATGCAGTGAATTGTGATTAAGACATACATTTTCTTAAACGGGGGGGGGGGGAAATTAGGAATTCATAGTTTTCAAAAAGGAAAATAAGGTTTCCAAGTCATTTAAAAAAATTCCCAAACTTAGATGAATCTGCCTCTGCATTGCAAATTAAAACAACCATTAGAAGATGTAAATATCAACATGATCACACATTATTTCCAGTACACTTTCTAATGGATATTTGTTGTTCAACTTGAATAGCCCTCCAATGTTGTGATTGTTCGACCAAAATAAAATTTGAATTTTTACTGTGAAGTAGTACTCCAAATGTTAGTTTTACCCTCTTTAGTAAGGGGAGGTAATTAAATATATGTAATGGCGGGGATGCTCAGCTATGATTTGTAAACTTGACTCCTGTGTATTTTTCAAACTTTTACTTTTGGCAGTACCAATATCCGTTGTCGTTCCCGTACGGTGTGGAAGAAGTAACTTGAATTAAGATTATTGTAACTGAAAGTTAAGATGATTGCTGTCATAATGTTTGTGTGACATAATTGAAGAAATGTTTTTTATCTGGATGAAAAAATAATATATTAGATGAACCCCCCTCTCCCCAAAAACCAACCCCTAAAAACCAAAGAAACATATGTAACAAAAAAGGGAAAAAAACAATGGCCTAGGGCTGCTACAGTTGTTATTGTGTTTCAGTCCAAATTTTATAGTATACATTTGTATATTGGAAATCAAGCATAATTTGTGCATGAATATTTTTTATATGAATTTTAAAAGCATGACTGTTTAATGATTAAATTTAAGATCCTAATGATTAATACCAATATCCTCTGTGTACATATACATCTGTGAATTAAAATTTTATGCATATCATTAAAAAACAGACATGTTGACATTTATGGTTCAGTTATCATGAAACAAAACTAATATTCAAGTTCTTTGCCATGATTTTTTTGTTCTTTGTTTGCCATAAGCTTATGGGAGGTTACAGAACTTGCCATCAATTTATATGACTGCCTCTGCTAGAAGAACAGGTTGGCCACTTTGAAAAGAATGTAAGCAAGTCACTTAACTTAATAAATTTATATGTCATAATTAACAAAAATGACAATCAACCTATAAATAGTTACTCATGTACTGTGCCAATTAGTCCCCAACTCGGCACTAGACAACTTCCATGAATGTATGTTGCTAATGTGACTTTGTCCGTCAATTTTTTTACCCTTGAATTTCTTATAAAAATAAAGAATAAAACCATATGGATTTTAGGTTATGTTGTGAATTTATATTATAACAATCACATAGAATGTTTCCTTAATGATTAAAACGAATTATTAAAGCAAAAAATAAAAATGTTTGTCAGAATTGACGGAATTTTTGACGGACACAACTCACTTCTACAAATACTCCCTAAATTCAGCAGAAGTTATTAATTGATTGTAACCGTGTTTTAGTAGGTCAAAGGCTTCGGCCATATCAAGTTAATTTGTAGATTCTCATCCGCCTGTAACAAAAAATCTGGGGCGGGTGGGAGGGTTTTATTTATATTTTATACTGATTTTCACAAAAATTGATAGAAATTTAAGAAAATTTCTGAATAATTGAAAATAAAAAAAATTTCAGCTTAGAAAAAATGGGGCGGGTGGGGATCAGAATCTATTAATTAAATTGATGTGGCCTTATGTAAACACAGCAAAATAACTTTGTGGACAGCAGGAATAAATTGAAAAGATTAAAAAACAGGTAATGGTGCGAATGCAAAATTCTGTCCTTCAGATTTTGTCACATTTGGATCACCTTGTGTTGGAGCCATATTGTTATTTCAAATCAAATTTGAATAATATCCTTCAAAAATGTAATATGTAAAATATCTAATTTGTATGAAGCACGGTAATTTTTTCCAACAAAACTGCCAAACATCGTCTTTGAAATGTTGAGAACGTGAATTCCGTCAAAATGTCCCTGTGACGTTATACAGTACAGCCAGAGACTTACCAGGATAAATCATTGGTAAAGACATATCACTCTGCTTAGTGAAATGTGTATAATTTATTTCCCGTTTGATCTATGCACTTGATTTCTTTTGCATTGAAAGTGATGCAATGTACCACTTGACATGCGAAAGAAATTATGTGGATAGATCAATCAGCAAAAAAGATACAGTCATTTGAAAATTTAGAGTGATATGTCTATCACAGTGATTTATCACGGTAAGTCTCTGGCTGTACTGTACACATCTGCCCGTCAATGTTTTTATTATTTCGTGCCGATTAAAGCCTTTTAGCGACAAATATTCCAAGTCGAAGATGCGCTTTATTACTTCAATATGGCGGGCTTGACGGCAGACTAGGAAGTACGGTGAAAAACTTATTCAAATGCTGTCTGTCAAACATTTTCACGGATCAGGAATGTTCGCATCAAAAAAGATTGAAACACGAGTCGGTGGTTTTATTGTTTTTATCAACTTTTATACAATCAAACTGGATTTTGATGTCAGGGATGTCAATTTATGCCAATTGGTCACACTTTTTACCATTTGTAACCACGTTTGATACGTTTTCTGGGCTTTTGTGTCTCTATCGTCACAAGTCGACGGACTTCATGTATCAAACATGACATTTTACGGACTTATTGTTGGCGACGTTGCATAAAGAAACTACTTCTGAAAAAATGTAACAAGAATTATTGTTGTTTATGGAATTTTGGACAGGTAAAAGTAACGAAAAACAGTCCATTACTTCCAACTCGAATGTAAAAACTTCGGTTTTTAAAGAGGGGTGCCACCCCTTAGGGAAATGAATAAAAAATAAGGGAACTGGGAAAATGATGGAAAATTAGGAAAATGGGGGGGGAATCAACAAGTGGGAGATGGGAAAAACGAGAAAAGGTTTTGGAATTGGGAAACAAGGCCCAAAAAAGGTAGGAAATGTGGAAAAAATGTCCAAAAATGTGGGAAATGGGAGAACAGACAAGCTGTGTCACCCCTCCCCCTCATTCAATTCTAATGGAGAAAACAGTAGGTGCCAAATATTTTTCAGGTACTACTGTCAGAGTATTTGAAAAAAGAATGTCATAAATCAGAAGAAACAACCCAAATGGCCTGGCAATATATGGATAACACATACGTTGTATTATAT
>MJUU01062793.1:41305-82804 GCA_002080025.1 Modiolus philippinarum
TCAATCGTGACATTTTACGGACTTATTGTTGGGGACGTTGCATAAAGAAACTACTTCTGAAAAATGTAACAAGAATTATTGTTTTTATGGAATTTTGGACAGGTAAAAGTAACGAAAAACAGTCCATTACTTCCAACTCCATTGTAAAAACTTCGGTTTTTAAAGAGGGGTGCCACCCCTTAGGGAAATGAATAAAAAATAAGGGAACTGGGAAAAATGATGGAAAATTAGGAAAATGGGGGGGAATCAACAAGTGGGAGATGGGAAAAACGAGAAAAGGTTTTGGAATTGGGAAACAAGGCCCAAAAAAGGTAGGAAATGTGGAAAAAATGTCCAAAAATGTGGGAAATGGGAGAACAGACAAGATGTGTCACCCCTCCCCCTCATTCAATTCTAATGGAGAAAACAGTCAGTGCCAAATATTTTTCAGCTACTACTGTCAGAGTATTTGAAAAAAGAATGTCATAAATAGGAAGAAACAACCCAAATGGCCTGGCAATATACATTTGTATGGATAACACATACATTGTATTATATAAATACAGAAATAGCATAATACAAATGCCCAAACAAGAGGGAAACCATCAAATATCAGGAGAATCATCAGATAAGCTGTGAAGGCAAGTATGATCTGCTCCACATATTGCACCCATCAGAGTTAGCAACAACATTGTAAAAAATTTGTACAGCATCAATGGATTAATGCCATTTTTTAGCCCTAAGCCTCGATGGTACAGTCAGGTGACACTTAGCTTATTGGAGTCTTGAGGGTATGTCTCCATTATCCACAACTCCTGATCAACTGCTTTGTATTTTTTACCTTTTTTCAGATTCTACACATTTTTGGGCTTTTGTCATTTTAGTTGATTTGAGTTTAGGATATGTCTCCATTTCCACAACTCCTCCTAAACAACTTAATATTGTTCAACCAAATTTGCAGGAATGTTTTAATGTATATTGCAGATGTGCATCATGTTTTTTGTTTTCCTTTCTTTCCATTTGATTCCAGAATTGCGTATGATCATTGAACTTGCTCTGTAGGTTTTCAAGTCTTATAGTATGCCTCCGTCATCCTCAACTCTGGTACAGCTCTGTATTTTTCTATCAAACTATGAGGAATGCATGCTTCAGTATATAATGTATGTACAAATGTAGATGTGCAACATGGACTTCCTAATTCTATTTCAAACAGGAATTCTTAAATATTTATAGTGCAGGCGACACATGTGATCTGTGGAACACCCATGCATCTTATTTTCATGCTGCTGTTGAGCACATTTGGCACAGCCAGCACAACATTGGTTACATTTGACACAACTATTTCCGTCAATAGATGACATTAGACATGATATGATCCGTCGGCTGGTGACATTAGACACAATGTTATTTTCAAGTGTGATCTATTAAGATACAATGTTTTCTGAAATAATACTGTTAAAATACTATATAATAGATGACTTGGTTGACCTGAGAAATAATAACAGTTAATAACAGAACTTTAAATTAACCTTTCGCGATGCGTTCCGTCAGTGTGTGACATTTGACTCAATATGTTCCGTCAAAAGGTGTTATTAGACACGATACATTCCGTCAAATGGTGATATTAGACACAAAATGTTCCGTCAAAGGGTGACGTTAGACACAATGTTTTCTGCAATAATTACTTTAATTTAATTCAAAACAAATGACTTTGTTAATTTTAGAAATAATCAATGTCAATTAAAGAACATTAAATCAATTTTTTATTCTAACATTTCAGGAATTAAGCAACAAATGCTATTTTACTTATTCTTATGTCACATTGTCCGTCAAATGTCCGTCAAAAATTGGTAACATTAGCAACATTTTTAAAAGACAAAAAAATCGTAATTCTGTATGTGCCCCTGTTAAAAAAATCATTCCAAATAGTATATATGATCCTACTGAACCTAATTAGCGACAAAAATAAACATAAATAACGACTTAATTTTTCAAGTCAAAAGTGAACTTTTTATGTGGTCTTGTATGGAAGTTGTCACAAGTGAATCAAGATGATAATCTAATTTAATTCATTAAAATGTTGTGAAATTGTGTTCTTGAAGTTTATTCCGTGGTCATGTGATTTATGTTAGACTGGACCACATGGACCTACAAATGTACTCCCGGCCTAGAAAAAGAATTGTTTACTATCAAATATGAATCTCGGAGTAAGATTCATATTTGATAGGAAGCAATTTTTGGCCGGGTTGCAAGGAGTGCAAATCCGGGTTATAGTATGGTGAATGTTGGGCGGGCAGGCGGGGAAAATAAGGTACCTATTTTGTGAAATCAACTCCTCCTACGGTTTTTAACTGAACCCAGATCTTTGAAACTTTACAGAATGTTTCTATATATATTGAAGATGTGCACCTGACTTTTTGGAATTATTTCGGAATTTTATTTCTTAGTTTTGTGGATTTAGGAACTTAGTCATTTTTTATCAACATCTATAACGGAGGAACGTAGTCATTTTTTATCAACATCTTTAACGGAGGGTACCTATATTGTGAAATCAACTCCCCTACAGTTTAATTTTCAACCCAGATTGAAACTTTGCAGAATGTTTCTATATGCATTGAAGATGTGCACCTGACTTTAGGGAATTATTTCAGAAATCTTTTCCTATTTTTCTTGACTTTGGAAGTTAGTTATTGTTATAGATATTTTCAAAAGAGGGTACCAGAACTGTGAAATTTGGTCCTCCTACACTTTTATACCAAGATCCTTGAAATTCAGTCATATTCTATACAGCTTACATAGACCCATTTACTTGAAAGGTCCATTAAATAAGGAACCTTAAAAACAAAAACACGAAACAGCAACCCGGCCATTTGAGTCTTTGACCCAATTTTTTTTCTGGGCCGGAATCAAGTCCCTGTGACTGGACAAACAGAAACTTGGAAACAGTTGATTCCCAGGCTTATAAAGGGAGGTAATAATAAAATTTAGCTGGTATTCTCAGTATTCTCAGACATAATTGGTACAACTTGAAGATCTAATGAGTTTTTCCTAGGCAAGCATTTATAAGCTTATTAAGCTAAATTCATTATTGTAATGATTAATGAGTACTAGTATTTTAGGTTTGCTTATTCCTTTTATTTCATATGCTAAATATGCATATTTCCACAAGTTTAAAAACTATTTTCGAAATCATGTAAACTCTCACTTATAGCCTGTTTTTGAGTTGACTCATGTTATTATGGATATATCTTATACAATTAAATGTATATATACATATATTTTTTGTGCATGACAATGATTTTATGAAATATTGCGGCATGTCTTTGTTTTAGTAATGGTGAGAGAATGTTTTAAATGGAATGTGGTTTGCATGATACAAATTTGCATCTATCTCATGTGACGCTATTTTTTACCTCAAGACCATTGGGACAGGTGGAGGTCAAAGGTTGGTGATTGGAAATTTTATAAATTATGTATATTATATGTATCAATTTGATTAAAAATTTCTGAATATTGTTTGTAATTTGTATGATATGCTTTTTCGTTTATTATGCATATTAAATATAGAATGTTTGTGTTAATTTAGATGCGTTAGATCCCAAGTTAAACTTAGATTCCTAATTTGAAAGGCATGATTCTTAACTGTCTGTAGAATTTTACATTACAAAATTTTCTTTTCTTTTTTGCTATTTTGTAACAATATAACAAATTACTTCACATTCATATAAATGACTCGAACTCATCCTAACTTTAGGGACCATCCCCTATTCCACGGTACAACTTATTGGCAGAAGAAACAGTTCCAGACGACACACATTCCCATTGGAAAGATGAAACAAATATTTCAACTGTCAATTCTCCATGGAAAGAGGAATCTAACATTTCCACGTCACATTCTCCGTGGAAAGATGAAGGAAGTAATTCTACAACTACAGAGGAAACACGTCCACCATGGAAAGGAGTTCTTGTGGAGTGTGCCAAGTTATGGAGCTACTTATCTGGTGTTGCCACTTTTGAAAGAACGAACATGCTCAGAAAAGGGAGAGAAGTCCACAAAATATATGTGGAAGTGATAAAAGGAAAAACGTTTTTAGACGATCAGTTCACGTTAACAGAATTTGGACGTATGGTTTTACAGAATGGAACGATTCGAGCAGGACGTGCAAAAAATGCCAAACAAATTGTTGTTGCTAGGGAGACATTATATTGTAGTGGGTCAGGAGCATGTAAACGAGCTTGTGGTTACTATGGAGAATGTATGCCAGGTAGGTTGTTATATTATTGACTTTAAAGAATTATCTATTGCGTATGATCAAATCTTTTGAGATGAAAAAATAAGTATATTAAGTTTTATGACACATTAATAATTAAAAAATTTGTATTTTGTTTAAGATAGTTTCAAAATGTTAAAAAAAATCCATAAAGAGTAAGTAACACATACAACATTACGAAAAGTACAACACCAGATGGGGTATGAGAGGTGTACATGATCTAGTTGTTATTGGCACATGAAGTTACCTGTCTTACATGTATGTTATACAATCCGTTGTGTGTCTGTCTTCCCCACTCTGTAAGAGAGGGGGTATACTGTTTACCCTTGTCTGTCTGTTTGTCCACCTGTCTGTCCAATACATTCTTAATTGTCAAGGATATTTATACCCCCACTCTATAGAGAGGGGTATACTGCATTCACCTTGTCCATCCGTCTGTCCGTTCATCCGAAAAAANTTTTGTCACATTTTTCTCAGAGGGATTGATTTCAAAATTGGTATGCAGCCTCTATATGGTTAGTTGTAAGGAACATCATATTTTGAGTCCTGTCAGATGTGTACTTCCTTTTTGACGAAATGTGGCTGTTATGAAATGTAGTGAAAACATGAATTTTTCGTCGCATTTTTCTCAGCTTCTAAAAGAGGGATCGATTTCAAAATAGGTATGCAGCCTCTATATGGTTAGTTGTAAAGAACGTTGTATTTTGAGTCCTGTCGGATGTGTACTTCCTGTTTGACAAAATGTGGACTTTGTCAAGAAATGTAATGAAAACATGAATTTCTCAACTTCTACAAGAGGGATTGATTTCAAAATTGGTATGCAGCATTTATATGGTTAGTTATAAGGAATGTCCTCTTTTGAGTCCTGTTGGATGTGTACTTCCTGTTTGGCAGATTGTGGACTTTGTTACAAACTGTAGTGAAAACATGAATTTTTCGTCAAATTTTTCTCAGCTTCTAAAAGAGGGCTGATTTTAAAATTGGTATGCAGGCTCTATTTGATTATTTGTAAGGAACATATTATTTTGAGTCATGTCAGATGCATAGTCCCAGTACATGTTTTGACAAAAATTGGACTTAATTACGAGATTTAGTGAAAACATGAATTTTTATATGACCGCAAAAAATTTGAGGTGGTATTATGGTATGGTGCTGCCGTCGTCGTCGTTGTTGTTGTCGTCCGTAGACACTTTTGTTTTTGGACAATAACTTAAGTTGTAGTTGTTCAATCCTTATGAAATTTTAACACAATGTTCCTTGGCACAAAAAAGGGGCCAAAAAGGGCAAAATTTGGTGTTTACACATACTTGACTGTCGAATGTTTATTATTTATCGGATTTTGATGGGGTTCCTTTCAGTGTACTCCTTAGAAAATTTCCAATCTGAGTATACCAATGGATTTCATGTGGCATGTACGGCTATCGAGATAAATGGGGCCCAAAAGGGGCAAATTTCAAAATTGTATTTTTATTATTTTAAGTCCGATTTTGATGCAGTTTCTTGCAATGGATTCCTTATGAAAAATAAACTAGTGCTGCACCATTAGAGTTTTGATAAATTGTTTCCTTTCCAAGCTATGAGGGGCACAACGGGGTCAAATTGCATACATGCGGATAATCTATTTTTTTTATTTTTCATCAGATTTTGATGGGATTTTTTCTTTGGATTCCTCTTATTGTAATTGCTTTCAGTAGTATGTGAAATCAGATTTTTCTTAGCTCGTACAATATCCTATTAATAAGGGATTTAAAGGGCTAATTTTGATTTTCACTAGTTCAATGTGTCCAGTTAATTTATGTGTCAAGGTCCTTATTGTGTCCAGCAAATTACTGAGTCCCTATTCATTTTAGTTAACACTTGTTTAAATTTCAGTGGTCGAGATGCTGCGGTCGTATCATGCTGCGCTCGGCATAGCCCTTTATTGATCCAGGGTTCAATGAGTGGGGGTATATACCTGGTTGCCATTCGGCGACAGCTTTTGTTTTATTGACAATACTCATCCCTACCAGATATAGGATATAAGAGGTGTACATGTACATGTAATTGAGAAACCAACATACTCATTTATAGTACACTGGGACAAATCGGTAATCTTTATAATATAGATAAAAAAAATCTGTGTTGTATACATGTATATTAATAATACAAACAGTTGATTACACTTGCACAAATCTTCTACCCAGAGCCTATGTAATAAAGGTACACGTATTTAAGGTTGTAAATGCTGAGGCTGCTTGTCTTTGATTTAGCTGTTATTGCCACATGAAGTAACAAGTCTTTCATGTATATACAATCAGTTGTGTGTCTGTCTTCCGCACTCTGTAGGAGTGGGGGTATACATGTACATATACTTATAACAATGGAGGGATATTGAGTAAATGCAAATGAGACAAAGTAAAAAAAAACACTGTAAAACTAAGCAATGGAACAACTCTTTTATTGTTGTCTTCATTTGTTTACCCGTGTCTGTTTGTCTGTCTGTACATCCCTCAATCCAGTACAGTCTTTTGTCAAGCAAGGTTTTCTCAGCTTCTGTATGAACATACTCTCTTAGTTGCATTGCTAAGAATGGACTCCAACTTCTTTTTTCTGGAACATTTAGATTTAATTCCAAATTTTTCCAAATGACACATTTGTTGATGAAAGGCCAGATAAACATATTGTTCACTGCGAAATGTAAGGCAAATTTTCTGTCTTTCTGTCACAATTTTTGTATGTAACTGGACCGAATGTCTGGTAAAATTTGACATCTACTGTATTTTCTGAGACAGTAGGTCCTGTAAATTTCTTTGGTTAGGCAGCTATTTCTTACTCTCCATCCAAGGCTTCTGGACTTTTCAATTTTTTTGCATGGTATAGCTAGGCTATTCACTCTGAAGACTACATTTATGTATATGTTTTAGCCCACCTTGACACAGCAAAGTCGAAAGATGAATTTCTGCCATCACTTGGTGTCCATTGTCCGTCCATCTATAAACTTTTCATTAAAAGATCTTCTACTTTAATTTGACATTACTTGCCCTGTTGAAATCCAACTTGTCACAATAGTCCTTGGGTGCCCATGGTCTCCTTTAAAAATGTGTATGTCAAGTCTGTTGGGAAATTTTGTAACATTAATATATTACTAATATTAGACCCTTAATGGGAAAATATATTTAGAGATTTTCTCCCTCTAAAGAACTAAAGACCAACTGGAACCAAATTTGTTCACACAGCTGGTACTCAGTTGCATTGGCCCCCTTTAAAAAGTATGTACAGCAAGTCATATCCAAGATGGCTGTCATTAGGGAACATATAATATTGGACCTAATCGGAAAGCATTGAAAGATCTTGTCCTCTAAAGCCACAAATCCAATACAGCAATAGAAACAAAACCTGGTCACAAGTATATATGAATATAGTCCTTGGGGTGCTTCCCTATAAAAAAATGTGTGTGGCAAGTATGCACATAAATCCAGCTGCAGTATGGCTGACAACTAGGAACTTAGTTGAAGATTGGAACCATATAAACATATTCCTGAAATTTTGTGTCCATTTAGAACCAAATTTAGGCAAAATGGTCCTCAAATGGTCCCCTTAAAAAAAGTGACCAGTAGGTTTGCATCTCATCCAAAATTACTGCCAGCGGAAACATGCTAGTAGTTTATATTGGGCCATGTAACTTCAATGTTTATTACCATATTTGATAATGAGCCTCTTCATTTGGATTATTTTTGACAGTCTATGTTGGCCATGGCCAAGGTGAGCAATACATGCACTTGCTCTCTTTATACCCCCTGCAAACGAAGTTTAGGGGGTATATAGGAATCACCCTGTCTGTCTGTCCATCTGTCTACTTGTAAGCGCATCTCCTCTTAAACCTGTTGAAGGATTTTGATGAAACTTTACACAAATTAAGGACACTATATGGATATGTGCATAGAGGATTATAATTATTGTCTGAAACCAGGAAGGGGAGATAATTCAACTTTGGGTTTTCATTGATTCTGTCTGCACAGATTACTTCGTAAGCGCAACTCCTAAACCACTGACTTATACTTTTCATTGATTCCGTCTGCAATGACCTTTTTGACTTGGACAATTTTTCAAAGAAATAATTCAAAGGGTATTGTTTTTTTAAATTAAGCTGATGCAGAAATTAATTATTTCTTGAAATTGTCTGGAGAAATTATTCTCAAAGTGTTGTAAGGAAATTTCTCGAACACTTATGATCTTTGTGAAAAATGTCGAACAAAGGTAATTTTTTTAGGGGTCATATTTGGACAGAATTTTTTCATTTGAACCCTTGTGAATAGTTATATCTTGAGTATTATATCATTATGTCCATATATACTCTTATTATGTCCTCACTTGTACTGTGTCCACACTTGTATTGTGTCCATACCCACCTAAATTTGCACTAACTAAATGATTCAGGGTTCAATGAGCGGGCGGTATATCTGGCTGCCATTCGGCGACAGCTCTTGTCTTATTTTGTTGTTGAAAAAGTGAGGTCTAATATTTAGTGCAGTTAAAAAAAAAATTGTGCCTCTCTGTATGCAGCAAGTTTTGTACTGTAAAAAAATGGTACATGTAATATTAACCTAATTTGTCTGCTATTCATTGAGAAATGTTACTCAAGTTTTTTGCTCAAAATACAAAAACAAAAAAGAAAGAAAGAAACAAACAAACAAAAACAATTGCAGTAAATAAAGACTGATGCACGATGTGTTCAGGAGGATTGTGCATAAATTGCTTGGAAATTGTAGGTATTTTATTATTGCCAAAAATTAGCAGAAAATGATTGTACAATATACTTTCATTGAAAAACAAATACAAGGGTGAGGCATCCTTCCAAGTTTAGGCAAGATAGCAGTTTGGCCAAGTTTGGCAACTCAATACATCAACTTCATATGATTATGGGAGGGGTAAAACTTTTGCAACAGATGTTGAGCACACGCATGTTATTTTCTATTTTTAGGTTGTGATAAAACAAAGATGCGAGGTCACAAATGCAGCTACAGAGTCAAACTTACGATGCGACTTGGTTACGTCAACCATTGGTTCGTAGAAGTTTTAGGATCACATGACCAGTTTGCTATTACAAATTACAGTCTGAACCAAAGAATCGCCAACTCTCCGTCATCTAAAAGCAATAGTAGTCCGTCATCATTGCCATCGCCAAACCAAAGAACACCACCAGGTGGAAGACATTCGCCGTGCCATTCACCAAATATGAACTTGCCAAATAATGAAACTTTAAGTAATGGTGCTTCAAGTATTATGCCAGGTGTCTTGCCAACTCAGAACTTGCCAAATTCACTTGCACCACTTGTCAATAACTTGCCAAATTCTATTTTATCTAGTCATACATTAGGCTTGCCTTTAGCCTTTCCACATGTCTTGCCAATAGTCAGTCAGTCTGCCATATTTTCTAGTCAAAATAACCATGGAAACATTGGTCTGTTAACAAGTACACATAGTCAATATTTCACAGGATTACAAAATACAGACCAAAGTTCTCCACAAGATGTGCCATTACCCCTAGTCAAAGTTAAAAAAGAACCAGTAGAAACTGATTACCAGGAAAAACAGGTTGCCATAGAAACTAAACCAGCTTTAAATATAAATAAAAACCAAATATCTAGTCCACCACAAGAAAGAGCCAAAGCACGTAAGAGATTTACCCCAGTCCAAAGAGAAAGTTGTTCGTCAAGTGTTGTGTCAAGTCCTGAACTTAGTGTACCAAGGATGGACATTGATTCCCATGTACGGAAAGAGTTACGTGAACTAGTAAATCGACGTGAACATGAACGTGGAGTTTTGGGTTCAGACATTCCTGTTAATTACAGTGTTAATGGAATAAAGAGTTCTGATGATTCTTACACTTATGTTTGGGATGGAGAGTCCACAGAGGCTGAGGTCAATGGTGGGCAAAATCAACCCAAGGTATATTTGATACATATTGTCTTGTTTTATGGTTATATTTAAATTGTATGTTCTGTTGTGTAGTATCATATACATTTGTACATGTACTAACTTGATATACATTTGTTTAGTTTTAAACTTTTGACCAGTTTAAAAGTACATACTGTTGTGAAAGTTGAGCATGAGTTGATGTTAGACTATTATAAAAAAAATTCTTGATTCTCATTCAGGTTTTTGAAAAAAATTAGTTTTGGTGGTTGGTCAAATTTTGTTTTGTTTTTTTTTTATCCTAAAATAATATCTATAGTAATAATAATAAATTTATGGTAAAAAATTTGCATATTTTTAAGGAAATAAACCAGAAATGAGCAAAAACGAAGACAAAAATCTAGGGGGAGGGAAGGGGCAGGACTTGATGAGAATGTAGGTTTTGTTTTATTTTAGTGTAATGTATGTCTTATTTAGATGTATTCGTAACAATTTTTGACACCCATTTCATATTGAGCCCAATTTTCTGAAATATGAATTAAAAATTATATTTATTTACAAAAAAGCTAGTCTAATAGGTGGAAATAATTGAGGGGGGTCACTGTGGTAAAAATGAAAAGAATTGGGCTAATACTTTTAATATTTTGAATTGTCATTAGTGTTTATATATATAGGTAATGAAATAAGCTTGAGGTTTATCTGGTAGTTCACATCCTTACTTCTACTATTCCCTTCCCTTTTAGGAGCTAAAGAAAAATTAGCTGACATTGCTTACATATATTAGTTTAACTGTCTTCAGCAGAGAGTGTCAGAGATTCTGATGATAGTAATGTTGTAAAGACAAATGTTCACATAAAACAGAGAATCGTTCTGAAATATTGCTTTCACGGTGCTGTCCTACTCATGAATTCATGCCCAACTTGGTATCAGTAGACCCTTATGTTTAATTTTTATTACAGATCAATATGTTTGCATGTGTATGCTTATTCAAAGTTTCAACATTTCAGTAAAGATCTTTCTGAGGTTTTCATATGTCATGTATGTTATTGTGCATTTAGGTGCATGTATACATTGTCATCAAATCATGTTTATATATATATATATATTGTTAAAGATCTTCTACAAAAAGGTTTTGTTGAAGGCATATTTTATCTCAGGATATATTTTTACATTTATCAGAATTATTTGTAAACAACAAAGTTTCTGTGAATTTAGTTTCTGCATATGCAGATTATGACAACCTATGTGTCTTCAGTGCAGATAAAATCTGAACATTTGGAAATTAACAAAAAAACCAAAATATGTATAAAAGCAGACAAATTACCAATAGGATCTAAAAAGGAAAGCCAAAATAAAGATGGCGGTAATTTATTTGAAGTCAGACAAATCTTATGAGGTATGGCTCAACTCTTTGTATCTTCATATAACTTATTTTGAAAAATTCTTAAAAGTCTTAATAGATTTTGTAGAGGTTTATCTGATGGCCAATTTCGGATGATGCTAACTTTATCCTTGCACAAGTGTTATAGCAGTGAACAACATTGGATGGTCGATGAGATTTTAAGCTACCCAGGTTTTAGTGAGAAGTTTCCATCGATCATTTCTTTTTACCATGGCAACCACAAATATTGGTGTTTGCAGAATATCAGAAAGTAATTTCGGGTGACAAAGATAGAAATGAACTATTAGCATATAAATGAAGAAATGAGGGTGGAAATTGAATGTAATCAATACACAGAAATTGATCACCTAATCAGGGATAATAGGTCAGCGTCCTGATGATGAGGGAATTGTGAAAGTGTGGGGGTAAAATAGAGGCATAATTAATTATGTATGAAAGAAAATCTGTAACACTGCAATTATACAAATCATATTTTAAAAACATGTGTGTCTGAGGAATTTTTCCACATAAAGATGGTCTTTGTCCAAATGATTGATGTATTGTTTTGAAATATTTGTTGGAAAGTTAGATTGAAAAGAACTATTATTTATTGTTTGCAAATTTATACCTACATAATTGAGGAATTACAGTACAAATCTTTGACACTTGGTCAAATTTTTGTGATATGCATATGGAAGTAGTTGGAAGTTTGAAAGGGGGATGCATAGTTTTCAGTTCCAGTTAGTATGTGGACCAGATACAAAGATATCAGTATAAATCTTCCATGTCTTTGTCAAACTTTCAGAATTTTCATATTGAAATAGTTGAAAGTTTGGAAAAGGGGGGGGGTGCATTTTAATCTACAAAAATAAAAGAACATATACAATAAAGTTTTCAGTTCCAGTTAATATGTAGACAAGATATACAGGTGAATTTTAGGTATATAACATAACACGGAAACAAAATTACAATCATTTTAATTGCTACCTGCATACACAATTCATTTGACGAATTTTTGCCGCGGGACATTAATGATTGTCGTTGTTATAGCTCTTTGGAACACAATTTCTTAGGATTATTTTTGTTATTAAGTCATAAACTTGTCTAATATTGTCAGAATAATATATCTCTATCTCACCATATTGGGGTGAAAGGGTGTTTCTGTATGAAGGGGTTCACATAAGGATAAATATATTAAATATAGAAGTATGCAAAAATAATTACATTTCAGATAAATTACTATTACATTTTCATTGTTAGTTGCTTAAAGTATATGGTGAAAATAAATGAGAACATAAATTGTTTACAAACAGTTCAATGCCATAGAATGAAATTAACTAAAATGTAAAAAAAGAATAGGGGAGTTGATTCAGCAATTTAATTAAAGGAGTATTTAAGATAACAAGAACTTTTAGACATACCGTATACAGAATTAAGATAGATAGTGCCAGTGGTGTTGAGTAATGTGTACATGTATATTTCACCCACCCAACCAAATCACACACTCCCCCCTCCCCATTACAAAAAAAATGTAGGAATAGATGGGGGATACAAAAAAAATTAACAACTGAACAAATCAGCTGTATTTGTTTGATATTTACTTTTTCTCAAAATATATATTATTTCCCTTTCACATAGCATACATGTAACACTTGAATTTGAGGCAATATACTATTACATACCCATTGAAAATTTTATATTGCAGGTTCTCTTACTTATTATATTTCTTTTGTCATTTCTTAATAGTTAGATTTGTTTTTGTATAAATTGTACTTGATCATCAGAAAAAGTCAAATCAGGGTACCTGTATGAATTTGATTTGATGTGTTTATCCTTTGTCAGCATTTATAGGGTAGCCAGGGAGTTTTATACCAGCTAATGGGGTATGCATACATTATGGAATATTGACAACCATCTTTTATCTATTCTATAGTCGATCACATACATAAAATATAAATATTTGTCACAAACATTTGTTACTGGGTAGGTTTCGTAGGAGAAATATTCACGACTCCGGGGTATGCAAATAAATATGAATGAATGAGTTTGTTTAAATGTTTAACAATACTTCGTACCATGTACCTTTCACCTACCGGCATTGTTAAATCCCCCTGGTTAGTAACGGGTAGGTATCTTACGTACAAAGTATGCAGACCTCGGGGTAGGCAGCAGTCATTTGGATTTTTTTGGCGTCTCTCCTATTCTTAATCTTTCAATCAGAATTTTATTTTCTGGTTAACTTATTTACATTTAAAGGATTACAGGTGAAAAATAGAATATATTAAATTTTGAGTAGTATTTTTTACACTTGTTTAAAATGATAAATCTCAATAACTATGTAAAGATCAAGGAGTTTGATAAACATGATAAATAAATAAATGTTAATGAAAATATGTCAATAAATAATACAGACAAAACACATTTGTTACAATCACACAATTTTATAAATGGATGATTTTCTTTTCCTAATTAGTTGGTACCTTATAAAAATATACAGGAGTTATTTCCCTTGCCTAAAACTTTTACTATAATATTGTCATGAAATATAACTTTTCTCATAAGATAAAAATAAAAAAGTCCATTGTGAATCCAAAAGGTATAACCATATCTGCAAAGCCTAAAGATGACAAAGATATGATATAAGAACATGAAAGGTCCTTAGTTGCTTTCTTTAAACAAGGTTAAGAGTTGAAACAGTGGCTGACTGAACAACACAATCCCTTCTCCCCAAACAGCAAACAGAAAGACTAATACCAGGCACCAGGGGCAAGGAGCAGGGGTCATAAAAATTTACAATGCCTAGAATGATAAGAAAAATATCCTTAATGAGATAAAATTTGAATTTATTGAATCATTTCATTTTTGTTCATTTAAAAAAAAAAAATTTTTTGGAAATGTGAACTTTTTGACAGCCATATATATTTAATCTTAAGATACACCAAACCAAAACTTGTTTTAAGTATTTTTGCAGGTACTAGTAGATTCTTGGACACATAGGAGCTGACTATATAAATGCCAATGCTCTTAAAATTTATACACATTTTCATTTCACAAATTATTGCTGAATTGATTTTGTATTTGTTATGCAGCCTCTTTGTGATTATCAAAGACTCTGAAACAATTAAATAAAAATATTTTCATCAAATTAACAGTTTATTTACTGAAAAACAGAAATAAAGTAAAATGCTATATATATGTGGTTTTGAATCAAATTTTTTTGTAGTTCCCAGCGGAATTCAGGACAATCTGCTACCCAGCTCTAATATCTGTACATGCTAGTCATGTATTTAATCTTCATTTCAGCTGGAATGATAGAATCTGTTTAGTATTGGAATTTGTTTTATAGAGCCCTATTAATTGATCGTCGGCTTCGGGAAAATTGTGCACAATTACGTTAAAATGTTTACCCGAAAGGAAGATTCCTTGGTGCGGGTATTGAAACAGAAAGTTATTGATTTTCCTGTCATCATGAAGCTGTCAAATGCCCATCTTTACAAATTATCCCATGATTCATTATCTAATGCTCATTCCGTGGTTTCTTAATGTCGATAATACTTTGGCTGTCCATACAGTCAAAAGAAAGAAACTGACTAAATTTGGTTATGACACTTTTATCCATTTTCAAAATATGGAAATAAATTTGAGATTTTTTATATGTTAAAAAATTCATTCTTTATGTGCAGATTTTATTTTAAACATCTCTTTGGATACATAGTAAAATTGGAATTAGAGCATTGCAAGAAATAAATTTGTGTGGAGAATTTCATTTAAATCAAGTACACATTTCAGTTTAAAGGTTAATAACTGAAAATGATTGCCAGTCTTTTTGGTCATTCACACGCAAGCTGCTTGAAAAATAGGTACTAAATGTAAGTGTAAGACAAATTTTTGTACTGAGTTCTACAGATGACCTGATATAGTTAAATTTCTCTCATTTCCTCAGTGTAGACCTTCTCTTCAGTACTTGACTGGGCTTTTGTTGTTTTCGACCAAAAGTATAGAAAGGCCATAACTCTTCCATGTTTGTCAATGCAACTGTGTATATATATAAATCAAACCCTCTACTTGGATGCACGCATGAGGGGAGGTAATGGGTTTAGTAAGATGTACATGATGGATGCACGCATGAGGGGAGGTAATGGGTTTAGTAAGATGTACATGATAAGGATATATCTAAGGGGAGACAAGTAGATCTTGTTAAAACTAATGCATTTTTTTAATGCATTTTTGAAAGAATTGATGTACTAAAAATATTAGCATTATATTCAAATGTCAATCAATAGTTGAAAATAAAATCTTGTACACCTTAATTTAAAAGATAATCCAGATCATCAGTTATAATGGAAAATCTATCACAATATGACTAACATTATTTTCTATAAATCATTTCATTAAGGATGTACCCTGGTGAGGAGCCAAAATTTTAAAGTATTAAACTTTTTTTCAAACCTTGATTTTTCCAATGTTCTTACCCCATAAATTCAATCGATAAAAAAAAATTCAAAGGTTGCTGTGCAAATTATTTTGCTACAGATGTTTGAAAGTGACCAATTTTAGCACTTTTGCACATTTTTAGGCATTTTTGCCCATTTTTGACTATTTTCATTGAAAAAATCTAGCTTAGAGTATTAAACTTTTTATCATACTCACTGAAAAGCTGTAAATAGAAGGAATGAACAAATTCAGGCCCCAAAAATCATATGTTAATATAAGAAAGTTTTGTCCCATTTTCATGCTTTTTAGGGGCGATTTTAGCATTTCCATATTTCCCTGAAAATGTAGATTTTTAAAGAATTTTTTTAATCAGCTTACGGTTTAAACTTCATTTGTTTTGTGACTTTTTATTGCAAAAATAAATCTTAAGTGCATATTTTTTTCATAAAATGGATTTTTCTAACACCACCCCTATTTTTGTGAAAATTTGACATGAATCCAACAGCCAATTAGGGCATTAATCTTCAATTTGAGATTAATCTGAAACCACATGATAGAAATGAATAATTTTTTGACACAATTTAAACATTAACATCAATTTTCTTAATTCATTGCTAATGTTCATAAAATATAAATGATTTTAAAATTATTTCAAAACGAGATTTCAACGAGATTGAAACATCACCAGAATACATCCTTAATCAGTAATCTGGCACTTAATGAAGGTAAACCATTGTAGAAAAGTGTAATATATTTCAGCAAAATTGATGTAATTATTTTTCTAAAAAACTTTTTTTTTTATAACAAGTATTCTTGGGTTTATGCTCAAAAACCATGAAAATGGGCAAAATATCTGTAACAGCAGGGTTAGAAAAGTGTTTCAAAATGTTGCCAGCCATGAATCTCAATATTTAAAAAACATGATACAATGTACAAACTCTTTGAAATATCAGGCTACTCAAAATTATCCTGCCTTGGGCTGGTGGGGTGGCTGGTATTCAATGAATTCAACATGTTAAACTTTTTCCTGTTTTCACTTGTTTAATTTTAATGTTTGTTATTCAGCGTTTTATTCTTTCATAGTATGCTTATAGAATTCTAGTCTGTTAATGTCAGTTTTAATTTTGTGCACTTGTCATTCTTTTACAGAGGGGGCCCGGGTGGCTGAGTGGCTAAGGTAGTTCTACCTATGTAGTCTATCACCACTGCAGTGTGAGTACATGCCCCACTTCGTACACTACAAAAAAGGGTACACTCGACTTACAATCGTAAGTGATAAGGTATGTCAGTTACCTGCCCAAGGTTGGTGGTTCTCTCTGGGCACTCTGGCTTCCTCCACCACTAAAACTGACCGTCATGAGATAGCTGAAATACTGCTGAAAGTGATGTTAAACCCCATATCAATCAATCAATCATTCTTTCAGAGCATTTAGCACTTCTTGTCCTTTATTGTTAATTGTAATTTGCACTCTTAGTTTCAGAGCTTTTAGCACTTCTAGTTAGTCTTCTGAAATTCTATACATAGAAACTTCAACAGAACTCATTAAAAGGATCAAGGGATGCAGTAGCCCAAGGCCCCTAAAATTTGACCGGGGCTTCTAAAATTTTAAAATTAGTAGCCAAGGTTGTTACTGATATATCCTGAAACTTTGGTCTAGACTGTAGTGCAGGGCTAGTAAAATATTGGTTGGGTTACTGAATTTTGTTTGGCAAGGGCCCTGGAGTTGATTGGATGTTTGGATCTTTGCATTCTGGAAGAAACTATCAAAATGTTCCATGTTTCATTGGAGCTTGATGTTATATCAATCACTTTTTGAGTGGTAATAAGGAATGAAGTTCTGTTTCACTGATTTTTTCCTAAACCTGGCAGCTTTAAGAAAAGTACTGAAAGGGAAGTAACTCTAAATTTATACATTGTTGTATTTGAATTTTGAACAAATTACAAGTAGTAAGATATACTTCATTGTAAAAAAGTCAAAGAAAATAAGGTATCCAATTATCAACATTAATTTATCCTATGTAACAAAACATCGTTTGACATTCCAATGAATTTTTTTAGCAGCAGCGAGGAGAAGATTAAGATGGTCGTGGATATCTAATGAGAATAGCAATTACTTGTCGTCGTAGGTCCCATGTTGTTTAATACTGATATTCAGTGCTTATAAGTCTTACTGTAATCGTGGAAATTTTTGCACTGGGTAATGCCCCCATGCAAATTCTTTTAATAAACATTGATTTATGATTTATGAAAATTATAACCTTGCAAAAGGTTTGGGTATGACACTTCACGAAATAATAAAGCAAAAATAACCACATGTACAGCATTTTCTTGTCCAACCAGTTTATACACTTATTATATTATAACCAGGTAATGGCACTTTTCAGTGGCAAAAAGTTTTGTAGTTTTTATGAAAGTATTTGCTTTTTGTGCATGTTTATAGAAGGCCCATGAAAAACCTAAACACAGAATTGTTGAATGTTTTCCCAGTATTGTACGTTTCTTCAATTTACATACTCTTAAAATTAATCACCCTTTCATTGCAGACTGCATTTCATTTTCTTGTAGATACAGAAAAAGCAGGAAGTAACCAGGATGGTATATCAAAGAGCAGGAAATCATCTGTGATAGTTCTTCAAACGATTAATAACTGGACAATCTTGTTTTATAACGTTTATTTTTCAGGATTTGATAACGAGAGTTCAACAACTAGAGTCTCATGTCAAACAGCTCAGAAATGTCATGTTAAAGAACCAAGGTGAAGGTCAAGGAAAACATTGTCGGAAACAGAAACAGAAAGAATTTGACTTTAAAAGGTAAAAGTTAATGTGAATGAAATGTGAAAAATTGATTGAAAACTTGTATTTTATATTTGTATACTCTGATACAGTGAAACCTGAATTAACAGGGTACATTGTACTTAAATGTTTTAAACATGACATGTTGCCCTGAAAATTTTATACCTCTCAAACATATTGTTATTGTCTTTTCCGTCTGTCGTCCATCCGTCACAAAGTTTGTGGACACCAACTCTCCCACATCTTTTATGGGATTTCAATCAAACTTCACAGGATTGTTGACCATCATGCCTAGTTGTGCATATTGTTTTGCCTGATTGATCGGCTAACTTTTGTGGGAGGTATTTCCCCTTTTTGACTAAGAATTTTGCAAAATTTAGTTTGTGGATGCTAATTCTCCTACATCTTTCATCCGATTTTAACCAAACTTCACAGGATTGTTGATCATCATGCCTAGTTGTGCATATCTTCTCGGCAGATTGATCAGATAATTTTTGTGGGAGTTATGCCCTTTTTTGACTAAGAATTATGCAAAATTAAATTTGTGGATGCCAATTCCTCTACTTCTTTCATCGGATTTCTACCAAACTTCACAGCCTTGTTGACCATCATACCTATTGTGCATATCGTCTTGCTAGATTGGTGGGCTAATTTTTGTTGAAATTATGCCCCTTTTTGACTTCAAATTTTGCTAAATTATGTTTGTGTACACTAATTCACTCAAATCTTTCAAAGGATTTCAACATAACTTCACAGGATTGTTGACCATCATGCTTTAGTTTGCATATTGTCTAGCTGGAATGAATGGCCACCTGGTGGCAACATAAAACTTACTTGTATTTTATCACTGAAAGAACATTACGTACCTGGGGGGGGGTGGAGACATTCCTTTTTGTATTAAATACACACTTCTAGTTTCAACTGCTTTTTGTTTCAGGTTTAACACCCGACATGTTGCCCTTAAGATTTTATACCTTGGTTGGGATTATCATGGTTTTGCTGTACAAGAGGACACAGATAAAACAATAGAATCTGCTCTGTTTGATGCCCTAATGAAAACTAAACTGATAGAGTCCAGGTAAGTACCGGGTAATGACGAAAAAAGGATGCCAAATTTTCCCCAAGTCAAGTGTTTGACGTCCATGTTCTTCCCCACAGATTTGACCGATTGCTTCCCTACACAAGAAGTAACTAAATTATCTCTTCAGATTTGGACAGAAGTCGTTCATATTTCCTGGGTATCTTCTTTTAATCAAATGTAACCAGATGAACCAACGAATATCTGTCTAGTTTTGTTTGATTTTATCTGTCAAGGATTTGTGGAGAAGGACATGGATCTCAAACACTGGACTTGGGAAGATAAGGAAGCCATGGATAAATACACTTCTTGAGGAAATAAGTGAAAATATAACAAATCCTGGAATATTTCATTTCATTTTATATGCAGTTTATAAACCTGCTCAGCATTTGTTCATTCATTGAGTGGGTATATACTTGTAAGTGGAATTTTTAGAATTTTCCACAAAAGTTATCTAGCTTAACAAATATCCAGTTCAGAAGTTCATAGCTTTAAGACTATATGTTAAATACAATAAGTCTGCATTGTGTCACAGTAATTGTTGGATAAAAACTCTAAATAGCCATTTTCAGTGGAAAACTTATGACCAAATGTAATTCATGAATATTACTTAAGTAAAGGAAAAAGGCAAAAACTAATCATAGAAACACAAAAGTGGGAAATCGTTCACTTTTTGTATCAGGTCTTTCCTTTTCTTCTCTAACAGAACATGGCCAATGATGAATTTGATGTTCAGATTGTTGACTTACAATATCATATGTTTGTATAAATGCAATTACCGGATACTAGTAGTTGCAGCGTACAGTTACTGGGTACTATTAATGAACTCAAAGTTAAATGAAATAACGCTTTAAGACCCCTTTAGTTTAGAATATCTAATTGATCCGTCCTTAAGTAACTGAAACACATTATTTCTCAATATCTATGTTTTACAGGGAAACGTCCAATTATCACAGATGTGGCCGGACAGACAAAGGTGTCAGTGCTTTTAGTCAGGTAATTTACTCTCTTAGACAAATTAATTATGTTAATGTTGTGGTTGTCAGTAAAATATTAAAACCGAGGATTTGGAGATGTTGCTGTATTTTCCAAAGTGTATGTCTTCCTGAATTGTTAGATCTAGAGTCATTTAACCATTTATACAATCAAACCTGCCTTATGGGACCTTCCAAGGGAACCTCAAAAAAGGGTCATATAGGACATTAGGTTTTTCAGTTTACAACGAAAGCACTATGAAGGGATATTAAAATTAGGGTCGTATAAGACATGTTTTTGCTTAATAGAGGTGGTCGCTAAGGCAGGTTTGACTGTATGATACACGGAGCAAGATTTATACCATGTCATTTTCAGAATGGTGACAAAAAGTTTCAAACTTTCATGATGTTAATAGAGAACTGAAAAATAATTGAGTTTTCGATGTTTGCAATGCAATTACTGATAGCTATGGTTATCTTTCAAACATTTGATTAATGAAAGACCTCAGTTTGAATGCAGCTGTAGATTTAATGCATTTAAATTGATAAAACCAAATCAGGCTGGATATTGCATTCGAATTTCCAAACCTGAGGTCAGTACTCAGGCGGGGGATCCAGGCAATTTGAAAAGATTGGGTTCCAATTTGAAATGAAAAGAAATTTCGCCGAGCGGAGCGAGGCGCGAAAAATTTAGGGGAATTTTTTTTTAATGAAACACCATGATATTCATTAAAAAATACATGATTGACTAGAAGAAAGGGGGGTTCCAACCCCCGGAACCCCCCTCTGGATCCGCCAATGTTACTACCTTTAAAACAAAGACATGTAGTGAAAAAAGTAATAACCATTTGGTGAACATTTCGTTTCCTTTAATAACAATGTAATGACATAGTTGTTTTGTGGTTTTAGGTTATATCAATAGATCTGAGGACCAACTTACTGGAGGGACCAGGAGTTATAGTAAGGGACGATGGAACAGCTGATCAGCGACCAGGTTTGTTACATTGTAACAATACACATTTTGAAAACTTCAGAAAAAAAATTGTAGAACTTATAAAAGTTTACTTAAATATATTAGAATTTATAACTATCATGTTTTGTCATGAAAAATCTTGGTCATTTCTCTTGTTTGTGCTTCAAAGGGGCTACCAAAAATCTGAAAGTTACTGTAATTGTACTTATTTTCCCGGTGTACTTATTTTCACGAATTTCCCGGTGAACACTTTCCGTGAAAATAAATACCCGAATATGTATAAATATGCATAATTAGTAGTATAAATCACAAGTTTTAAGATGATTCAGTGAAAATAAACACCCACGAACTTGTTAGCGCACGGAAATTTGCGAAAAGTATCAAATTTAACTAATTTCTAAAACAGTGTGTTGTTGAATCATGGGAAGAGACAGTAAAATGCATGTTTTTGTATTTTACAGGAGATAAGACGACTGAGATTAAATACGTTTACATTCTCAACAAAGTTCTACCTCAAGACATAAGAGTGTTAGCTTGGACACCTGTAAATACTGAATTTAGTGCTAGGTAAGATTTGGAAACTTTTATGTTGGAGCACATTTAGTAATTACTTTGACATTGTTTTTTGGTTTTTTTTTGGTCACTCATCATGTTCTTGAATTTTCATCAAGTATATTGGATCACAATGTATAGTTATATACAACCGTGCTGACATAAGTCAAAACTTCCATTTATAACAATTTGGACAAATCTCATTCAAACCAGATACTGTACAGCTCACACGGATGAACTCAAAGTCCTTGTTTTTGGGTGGATTTTCGTGACGTGGACTGATTAGCTGATTCCGTGTAGCAGGGTGGACGATTGCGGATGTTCACCTTAATTTACGTGACCCAACGTGGACAAATTTTTGAAAACAGAATCCTCGTGGAACCATTGCGGCCACTAAGAGAAATTAATTTTTACATGTACATATGTTGATTTTGTTGCAAACATGCAAAGCGAGGAATATTTACATCTTTCTTCAATCATATCCTGGGACTATAAACATTTCATTATTTATCCCAATCATATCTTAGTTCATGAACGTAATCCCAACGCATGTAAATAGATAGATAAATAAAACATTCAACATTACTAGACGTGTATTTGTTATCAAAAGCATGCTTCAATTGTTGATTGAGCGTCTCTACCTAATGTTTATTCATATTACCTGAGATATTGATTTTTTTCATTGGTCAGTTTTTAGTTCTATTTTTAGAAAATTACCTATACGTATCTATTATGTATATAATCTAAAAGCTTCCGAAAGCACTCCTGCTTTATTTGCTATATCCAGGCTTTATTTTAAATTTTAAGCTACTTATGATAAAGATTTGATAGAAAACGATTTTTGACAGAATATTTTGCTAAAAGTTATATAGCTGAGACGTAACAAGTGACAATTACGCAACTATAAGACGCCGAGGGATTCTTGCTGTTGACACTGAATATTTTATTTTCCATCCTGCAAATTTCGGCTTGAAAATATTTGAAAGAACATTAATTTGACAGAAAATACATGGCTTTTTTCACGGCAACAAGACAAGCAAAGTATTTGATGCTTGGAATTATCGTAATTCTAAAATAACTATGACGATCGCAAAGAAAATTCTATTTTAACTTCAACTTGCCAAACTTTCTGATTATAATAATTTGGGGAAAAAATGATCATTTGTTGACATTAGGCTCATTCCTTTCTAGTTATATTGTCAATGATTTCTAAATGTTGACCCGCGATGATTCCGCGTTCAACACGATGTCACGAGGGGTCCACACAGGTAAATATTTTGTCCACGTTCTCAATTTACTTGTCCACATTCAAGATCGCGGTGGAATTCCACGTTTGGCAAAATTTATCCGTGATGACAACAAGGATTTTGCGTTTTCCATGTGAGCTGTACAGTACAATAGTTGCATCATAAAATAAATTTCCAGTCACAATGGGATAACCCAATGCAAACATAATTGCCAGGAGGACCTTTTTGGTATTTGACTAGTTGCTAACGAGAACAAATTCAAATGGCCAGTAGAACACATGCAAGGTCACATATCTGGGGTGTGTCATTGAATGAATATTCATACTTGCATGCAGTTTGGATGTAGATTTCTCATGTCAAAGTAACCAGGCTATGCAACCTAGTAAATAACTAAATACCCATAAAGTATTACATGTAAATGATACCATCTAGCTTTTCCTGATCTCCCCTTATCAAAGAAAGATAATGCCGTATAAGTGTTTTTTTCGCGGGTCCCAAATTTCGCAATTTGTTTCATAATTGATTGATTTTATTTTCGTGGGACTGAAATGTTCATGATTCCTTATCATTTACTGTATGAAGTCTCATTTAGATTATTTTTGGCGGTATGCAATTTTCACTACATCAGAATACACCATGAATAAATGGAAAATTAAGTCCTCATGAAAATAACCATGTATCAGAACTCAAAACAAATCATTGTTACAATCTCTTTATCATTTCTGTCCTATTTGTAACAAAAATTAAATGTTATTTATGTTATTTTATTTTACAGATTTGATTGTAAAAAAAGAACTTACAAATATTTTTTCCCAAAAGGAAACTTAGATTTACAGGTAGGTATTTTTTAGAAAACAAACATAACCAGCGACATATCACCCTGTAAAAACTTTTAAAAATTGGACCTAAAATAAGTCCCGAAAAATGTTTTAAACATGAGCTGTTTCAATATGAAATGCAAAGGATATGTTGATACGAAAATACAGTCAAACTTCTGTAGCTCTGACACCTAAGGGACTTGTGAAAACAGTTTGAAATAGAGGGGTGTTTTGTGTTATCAAAGACAAAACACTATTAACTTGAACAAAGTTACAAGAAAAATGGTTCAAGACAACCATTGCAGTTCAACCATTTAAGTTTATTATTAAAGGCTTATGAATGTATTGGGAGTAAAGAAAAATGGAAGAAAAAAAAATCAATGTTTTTCTCTTTTTCGCAATTTAGTGAATAATTTTACTTTATATTCTTTTTAGCTGACCTGTCCCTAATGGTCAGTGTGAGATATTGCCATCACTTGGTGTCCCTAGTCTGTCTCTTTGTCATCTGTTTACTTCTCACACTTTAGTCTGATCAGATTTTACAGGAATAATGTATTGGGGTACTAAACTGACTAATTTCCTTCATATCCAACAACAAACATGGATGCAAGCACAAAACTTAGTTGAACATAGGACTTTATCATCTCCTCTGAAAGAAGCAAAATGGAGTAGAAGTGTAGCACGAAAGTTGCTTATCTCATTCAGATTCTACAACAAACATGGCAGCAGCAAGGATCATATTTTTACATTTGACTATATATAAAATACATATCTGATTACCTCATCTGAACGCACTGAAGCTTATTAAACAAAAATTTACAGGTATGATAAATGGGAGGTCCTTCACAAAATTTGAATTTCTCTTACAGATTCTATTACAAAAGTGGTTGCAAATACATGTTGTAAGTACCATATAATTTTGTGCCCAGGCATTTTTCACTTTGTTCTTGTACATGTATATCATATCTATTCATGTGAAAGATACCATTGAACTATTAATCAATTTCATGTTGATGCTTTTCATTACAGGTTATGTCTGAGGCAGCAGATAAACTTATAGGTGAACATGATTTTAGAAATTTCTGCAAGATGGATGTTGGGAATGGTGTTGTGAATTTTGTGAGAAAAATTGTGAAAGCTGATATAGCTGTCGTAGATGAAAGGTAGCGGAAATAATGTTGCTCTATAACGGGTGTAAAGCTCATCCACTGCCAGAGAATCACCTCTGCCACATTGGAAGGAGAGGTTTCTTTCATAATGTCCGATTTTTATGATGTCACAATGTGAAATATGTCTGGATGTATACAACGTCACAATGAAAAGGGCATTGTTAATCCGATATGGAGGAAATGGTGTGATAGAGATGATAATCTGACCTTGGAAGAGCTTTGCACTTCTGTTTAGGAGATCAGCTACATATGCACTAAAATGTTAAAAAATGACTTTTTAGCTCACCTGGCTATGCCAAGGTGAGCTTTTGCCATCACTTGGCGTCTGTTGTCCGTCCTCCATCCGTCGTCCGTCCGTCCGGCGTAAACTTTTCATTCAAAGATCTTCTCCTCTGAAAAAACTGGGCCAATTGGAACCAAATTTGGTCACAATAGTCCTTGGGTGGTCCCATTTAAAAAAGGTATCCGGCAGGTCCGTACCTCATCCAAGATGGCCGCCAGCGGGGAACATAGTTTAACATTGGACCCTATGGGTAAACACATTCAAAGATCTTCTTCTCAGAAACTACCAGTCCAATTATAGACCTTTTTATTCACAAATTCATGGGTGCCGCTATTGCCGACTTCCGAATGAACTTGTTACCGGAAGGGTGTAACATTCGTAACACCTTGGCGTTTGCCGATCTATCGGTATAAGGTTTAATGATACAGGTGTCATACTTCATCCGTTAATAACTCCAATAACACCTGTTTAGAAAGTGATCAAAACCTATCTATGTTATAAAACAGTTTTTATGACATCAAAGAAACCCCCTAATATATATTAATATATTATAGATAACTGTTAATAGAGCAGAGAAGTTCGATATTTTACAAGTTGATTAAGAAAACTGAACTTTGTTTTGAAGGAAAAAGAAATCAAATTAACAAGTAATTTAGATTAATAAATTAATCATTTATATTTCAGAAAAAAATATTTGAAGTATTCTTGACAAATTTTCCGAAAGTTTGGAAAAATAACTTTGATATTTAATTTTTTTATAAAGGATTTTAATGTTCATATACAAGAAAGCTCTTAAAAAATTTTTGCTCACATTCATGACATTGTAGAAATGGACTTTTATTCAGCTAACCAGAATAATAAAAATGATAATAGATTTATGTTGAATGCTTTTGAAATATTTGCTTCCTGAAACATTTTTAATTAGTTTATAAAAGTTAAAAAAAAAAGTATTGTTAAAATTCAAATAGTCTCTGGTAATATCATTTTTGTGGGGAAAAACAGCGAATCGGCAAGACAATGACATCAAATATATAATCATTGAACTGCATTTCTTTTATTTGAATAATGCACGGGAATGTCATTTTGAAAGAATAAAAATAAATTGTTACATGAAACAAAATAATTTCACTCCTAAAAACACGCAAATTGACAAAAAAAAATAATAAAGATTAAATGCACAATTTGAGATTTGAGTTCACGGATAGTGTGCAATTTGTCGAAATCCCAGGTCGAAATTCAAATAACACATTGCAACTATTTATTCCTTTATTTTATGACTCTTGTTTCTTAAATTTCTTTTGAGATGGGATTCAAACTATATTTCGGGGATAAATTGGTTTATGCAATAAAAATATCGACTATTTACCAAATTTTGATATTGGCCCGACCAAAAGATATAGCCATAATTTTTGTACTAGAAAGGAGCAGTCCAACTGGAAAGTGGTTTTGTGCGATGTCGGAATAGTACTTTGTTCTATTTCTGAGAAAAATATATGTGTAGAAATAAATTAGTTGTGAAATTTAATTTCAAAACATGTGCTAAATAAAAATTTTACTTTAAAATCCACTACCTTCATTCCTTTGTGGAAACAATCAACCGGTCATAAGATTGGTTACAATTACACTGATCTGTATATTAAGGACATGTGTCATGCCTCCAGGTGTAATTATCTACCTGGACACAACCGTTTATTGTCACCTGGACGGAAGCATGAATTGCTGAATTATGTTTTATTCTACAACACGGCAAAAATTTATGGTAAAAAAGTTTACCTTGATTTTCATATTAAATACATTTTGTAATTTATGAATTTATAGAAAGTTAATTTGAACACGTATATTCTTTCAGAACGGATACATGTTTGAAATAAAAATGTTAAAATTCTATTTTTTTTATTATTTAATCAGGACAAATGACCATACGTTGCCACGGTAAAAATTGAGTCTACACCCTCTTAATGGCGGATGACTATGTGGCACCTGGTGGTCAAGTTCAATAACTCTGTAACTACCAATTTCTGAAAGCGCCTATAATCAAACTTAGTCACAATGGTCCTTAGATAGTCCCTTCCAAAAAAGGTATCCGGCAGGTCCGTACCTAATCCAAGATGGCTGCCAGCGGGGAACATAGTTTTAACATTGAACCCTATGGAAAAGACATTCAAAGATCTTCTTCTCAGAAACTACCAGTCCAATTATAACCAAACTTAGTCACAATGGTCCTTAGATGGTCCCTTCCAAAAAAGGTATCCAAATCCAAGATGGCCGCCAGCCGGGAACATAGTTTTACATTGGATCCTATGGAAAAGACATTCAAAGATCTTTTTTTTAGAAACTACCAGTCCAATTATAACCAAACTTAGTCACAATGGTCCTTAGATGGTCCCTTCCAGGTCTGTACCTCATCCAAGATGGCCGCCAGCAGGAACATAGTTTTAACATTGAACCATGTGGAATATACATTCAAAGATCTTCTTCTCAGAAACTACTAGTCCAATTAGAACCAGTCTAAGCCACAATGGTCCTTAGGTGGTCCCATCCAAAAAATGTATCTGGTAGGTCCGTACCTCATCCAAGATGGCCACCATCTGGAACATAGTTTTTACATTGGCCCTATTGATTTTAAGGGGAACCTCTGCCCAAATTTTTGAATTTTTATTTGAAAAGTGGTCTGCATGTTTTAATTTCAGCACTATGTATTACTTTAATTATAAGGGGAACCCCTGCCCAAATTTTTTTTGAATGGTGTTCTGTTATGGGTTGTAATGGATGGTGGATCTTTCAGTTGCCATGGAAACCAAACAAGAATATTGTAATTTTAGAAAAAAAAGTATTCTGCTAAATTTTATTTTCCATTTTTCCTATTGGAAATGCCTTTTATCTATGTCGGCCATGGTCCAGGTTAGCGATACAGGCTCTTGAGAGCCTCTTGTTAGAATAGGCTGTTATTTTTGAGGACCCTTTAGACATTCTGTGAATTGTTTAAATTCTAAAGCTCAGAAAAGTGTATGTGAAATATAGATAATATATAGAAATATAGATAACTGACCAAAATGGTGACTGTTTCTGTGAAAAGAAATTTAAAAAATCCCCAAAATATTATGAATGTTAATTGATATTAGGGATGTCAATGAGTACTTGAGTACCCGAGTATCGCTCAGAAGGTGCCAATATCGAGTACCTAATTCATACTCGAATACTCAGTATTTTCACTGCCATTCTCTTTTGTTGTCTCAGAGTTTATGTATTACAAAAACATGTAGCACACAGAATTCTTGCAGATCCTGCAACTCCTGTCCCATTGGAATGAACATTTTCTTCCGCAGGGTTGATTATCAACAAATTGCGAATAAAACTTTCACTAGAAATCGTGGATCAAATCATATTTTTGAATAAAAATTCATTTGATTTCATCCTTGTTGACATCCCCCCCCCACCCTACCACCCCCACCCCCTAGGTAGTGTTGATTTGAATGTTTACATAACAGTTACAATTTGAACAATATAAATTGGATTAATCAGACTTGTAAGCGTGTTACTAAACAAAACAATGTATTGAAGTCTAACCTATATATAAAATTTGGGTTATTGAGGATTTTGGGGCATATTGTTTTTGTCCTGTCTGTTTTCCTGTTTATCTGTTTGTACGTCCAAAACTTTAACCTTGGCTATAACTTTTGAACTAGGTAAGGCAGACTTCATACATGGCAAGTGTATAGGTCTAGTCAAGAGGAACATAAATATGCAAAAAAATTAGGTCAGGTCAAAGGTCAACGTCACAGAGGTTAAAAATGGGTGAAATTGGCTGTTTTCACATATATGATTGTAGAATCCTTATTATTTATCCTATTGGAACAAGGTTTGTTTTAGGCCCAAAGTGGACAAACAGAAAAAAATGATTTTTAAAATTTTTTGTCAGATTTTGATGCAGAATTTTTCTGTAGCTTTCTTATACCATGTTTAAACAATTAACAATTTAAACCATTTCAACAAACAAGAGGCACAAATGGGCTTCATCTGTCTCAGAATAGAGGGGCTGAATTTGGTGTTTTTATGGTAACAAACAATTTTTGAACTATGTAAGATAGACTTTTAATACTTGGCAAGGACTTTTAATACTTGGCAAGTGTATAGGTCTTGTCAAAAGGAACATAAATATGCAAAAACAATTAGGTCAAAGGTCAAGGTTACAGAGGTCAAAAAGGTGTGAAATTGGGTATTTTCATATATTTAATTGCAGAATCTGGGGGTATATATAGTTTTTCACAAACACATCTTGTTCTTTTCTGTGCCACACTCATGTTATGTCTTTTATGATATAGCCATTGTCTTTGGATTATTCCTTTCAGACTGTGGTTCTCACTTACTTCACTCTAGTAACTTTCATATTTTTCCAAATATCACTGAGTACTCAAGGATAATCTAGTATTGAATCCGAATATTAGAGTGGCATTCCTCATATATTTTGACATCCCTGATTGATATGATAAAAAATTCCAAGTCAATAGCTGTCACTGAATTTCTGTGTAGGACAACCTTATTCAGAACTGAAAACAACTTGTTCATTTCTATATTTTAGTGATAATGGGTACCAGATGTGTGAGCTTACCATCACAGGATTAGCATTCCTTTGGCACCAGATCAGATGTATTGTAACTGTCTTGTTCCTGATTGGCCAGGGCAATGAAAAACCACAGGTATAATAAAATAATGGTATAAAAATATCTTTCTCTCATTCTCAGCAGTTGGTTAAATGTGCATGCAACTTTTTACCGACAGATGTTGATTAAATTGCTGTGAGAGATTTCCAACTATTTTAGATTTTTCATATTTTACACAAATTTCATTGGAGAAAAACATACTCATTCAGCTAGATCACCAGTTAAAAATATTTTATCACTTTTAATAGTTTGCATGTTGAAAATCGAAAATTTACTATCTCGAGTGAAGAAATATTTTTAACTCATTCCTACCTGAAGAAGAAAAACTATATATCTTTAATTCAAATATCTAAAAGAGGTACTAGTTTTCGGTTAACAAATGTTGAAAAAGATGTAACAGTATTGATGTACTGATGCTTTTCTAAAAATATAAAAAATCTCCATGTTTTACTAAGAATCCATGATAAAAACATCTCTCACTTATGGCTCTAGAGAATAGACCATATCCAAGTTCTGCTATATAGATTCACCAGTTATTGTTTGTCCGCCCTACATCACAAACATGTCCGCCCTATGTGACCAAGAATGTACTTCAAATACATAATTCATGACGTTGTAGGCTTTATGACGTGACGTTTTCTATACTATGATGTGTTGAAAATTGGTCTTGTAAATCCTGATGCCGGAGCTAGGATATAGTCTATTATGATGCTCTCGTATTGCTTTGTTCTAGGAATGTATCCTGATATTAGAACATTTGACAAGACCTACAATATTTTCACAAAGACAAAGAATTTAATCCCAACACCTAGAAAATACAACAATACATAATTAAATAACTAACACCTTGAAAATTTGCTACAATACACAATATACTCAGTGTGATCTTCAACAGAATACCAAGAGTTATTAAACAGTGAATCAAAATATTTTCTGATTTTATTGTCCACAGATTATAGATGATTTACTAGACATCAGTAAACATCCCAGAAAGCCTCAGTATACCATGGCATCAGAGCTTCCATTAAATCTGTTTGACTGTGAGTTTGCTGATGATGTAGAATGGATTTACGAAGCAGGTAAAGTACTTGTATACTGGAAAAAGATACAGATTGTTCCCACATTTAACAAAAACATAGATATAGAATATACCATTTCAAGCTGGTGGTTATCATATTTCTATTACAATGTGTCTAAATGGTACCCACACCGTGACCTAAATAAAATTGTCTCAATTAATTTTCTTAAATTTATGTTGAATCATTCATTGGACCAGTAGACAAAAATTGGTATATTTCAGAACATTCTATTTCACATTTCATGGGGAAATTTTCAAAAGATATACACTTTCAGCAATTGAAACAACAAAACCTTTGTTGACCTTAATGCTTTAATTTCTAAATTTAATCATATACAATAAAAACATTGAATTGAAGTGGGATAAACAGGAACGTTACAAAAAAGTGCACAAAAAAAACGGGAAAGGAGTTTTGGCATGAAGCGGGAACGGCTGAAAATTGAGCTTGAGAAAAGGCAGCCTCTTTAAGAGTCCTTATTAAATATTTTCCAGCCTGTAAAACAGGAAAGTGAAAAAAATATGACAGGATTTCAGGAAAGGGACCCCCCCCCCCCCCCCCATTGAGACCCCAATCTGTGATATTGGTTTAGCAAAGGTTTAATTACTGCAGTTTGAGTTAAAGAGGTGTTCGAGCTTGAGATCAAACTATTTTTAAACTTGAACATTAGGACCAGAGAAAGGGTTTGAGGCATCCATGGTGTTAAAGCTATTGCAGTTCCAGTCATTAAAGTTCTACTGTAGTTGTATTGTTGTCTTTTCAGATTGGCATGAAGAAAATATTAAACACCTCCAACAGATGTGGGCCCAGCATGCTATCAGGTGAGATTTATTTACAATATCTGTTCTTTTGATACCTCATACAGATCTACCAAGATGCCCTTATTTTAGTACCTTCAAAAAAAAGCACATATTTTACTGCTGTAGTTTATTTTGGCTCTAAAAAAATTTTAGATCATGATATTTTCACCTAAAGACTCAAAATTATTCTTTTCAAGTAATAAAAATCCTTTCATCAATATCAATTGTCAAATAAAGACAAATTACATGCACTTCAAATAAAATTGAAGTTCTTGCATACTGCAATTTATGTTAAAATTTTTTAAAAATTGTTATTTTGAGTTGAAATCTATAATTCATTTATGTTGATCAGTAAAATTTACCTCTTTATGTAGTCTTTGCAAATCTAAACGCTGTGGTTCATTGTGATTTGTTTATCCCCAAAGTAAGGTCTGACAAAGTCTGTCCTTCAGTCTTGGTTTTCAGAAACTCTTTGTGTTAGCAGTCTTGAAAAACCAGGTCTTGGGTAAAGTTGTCAAATGGAAATATTGAAAGTTTCATATGAAATACAGTGAAACTTGTCTTTATGGAAAACCCATTGGACTGAAGATTTTGTTTAGTATAGTCAGTTGTTCAGGTCTATATAGAACACCCATTGGACTGAAGATTTTGTTTGGTATAGTCAGTTGTTCAGGTTTACACAATATCATAATATATAGAAATTCAAGGTTCAGACAGGGTTCACTGTATCTCGGATGTGATTAAACAAGATATTTGATAAATGGAATGAGACTGTTGTCTTCCAGTAATTATAAATAACTTGTAACACAGTTGAACTGTGTAATCTGACATACTTTAGGGTCTTAAAAATATTTCAAATAATTCAGGATCTTGATATACCTTGGTATAAAAAAGCATTTAAAAATTGTCTCTGTCAGATTTGGGATGATATCGAATAATCAGGTACCAGATTAGACAGGTTTCACTGAACAAGTCTTCACAAAGCCTTCCATTAAAAGAAGGAAACCCGAATCATTAGCCCTTCTCTTCCAAATAGGGTCAACAATAAAACAACAATAAAATTGAAATTCGAAAATGTTTCCCGCCAAAATAATGCATTTTCGGAATAATTCATGGGCGCCAGTGGTTTGGTGGAGATTTACATATGGGTGGTTATTTTCGTTAATATTTTACCCGGAGTGTAGCGCAGCGGAGCGAGGGGTAAAATAAACGAAAATAATGGACACCCATATGTAAATCGACTACAAACCACCGGCGAACATGAATTATTTCGATTCTAATATGACATTTAATGATCTGAGCGGACCTATAGTGTACACGGTAATGGCAGCCATTGCATAAGATTTACTGACGTTTTTGTGCACAAAACATATTATGACGTCGTCTGTTTCAGTAAGGACTGTTGTGACGTCGCTCATACTGTTATTGGAGATTTTCATATGTCTGGTCATCATGGTTCCCATTGTTCTCATATTAGAATTTGTCGTTTGGTATGTTATATATATTCGTGAAGATTGCAACTTCCGGGTACAAAAAATGTACCTGGAAATTTCAAAATTGGACGAGACTTACAGACCCTATAAACAGATAAACAAAACAAATTGATAAATGTAGAACAGATAATGGTTCTTGGATGTCATGGAAAAATTATTATGTTTTCTTGTTATGAATAAATTCATAACTAAATTTATTTTTATTATAGAACAGCCATGCTGAAACGGATGTTAGATGAGATGGATAAGGCTAAAGTAGAAACAGGTATTTGTTATATTTTTACATATACTGATAGGGTTAAAATATTTAATGTCTGTTTAAAGCCAACAAAAAACAATAAAAGATATGGAGTAAATGCACATGAGACAAAGTCTCTACAAATACATGGTAACAATGCTTAAATTGTTGTTCTTCATCTTGAAGTCAACATGCATGTTTAACTGTATGTAACGATATAAAAAAAGGTTGTCAGACAGTTATCAAGATAAAGAAAGAGTTTGCCACATCCTCAAATAACAAGGTAAAAACTGCTAACCCCAACCCCCAAATTTTCTATAAAATAAACCATTAGATATAACATGAAAAACAAATTGCTAATATGTTGTGAAAATTAGTCATATAATTGCTGAAATGTTTTGAATATTTGTCAAAAATTGCTGAAATGTTATGAAAATTGGTCAACAAATTGCTGAAATGGGTTGAGTAGTCAAATTGCTAAAAGGATTTGAAAATTAGTCATAAATTGCTGAAATGCTTTGAAAATTAATCAATAAATTACTGAGAAGTTTTGAAAATTGGTACATGTTTTACTAAAAATAAATTAAATAGAGGGTTCTTTACTCAGAGTGAAACTATGGTAAATTAAACCTTTCTTCATGTGTTACAGACAGTGACATTGCTCCGTGGGCAGACCTAAGTCCTCCATTGTTCACACAGGCAGACTGGATAGTACCGGAAAGACTGAAAAATTATAAACATCTACTGGACAGACAAAAATGTGGTAAGTATTTACCTTCATTGACCAGCTTTATTTTTTATGTCCCCGCCGTTAGGCAACAGGGGCATTAAGTTTTACCCTTGTCCGTCCGTACGTCTGTCCGTACGTCCGTCCGTACGTCTGTCCGTACGTCCGTCCGTATGTACGTCTGAACATTTTCCTCAAGGATTTCTCAGCTTGCATAAGCAGTAATGATTTGATATTTGGTCTTGAGCTTAAGTATGGTGAGTTGTACCCTGTCTCCTCTTTTCAAGTCTGTAACTCATCTACTTCCTGTTTGACAACAACTTTGATTTTTATACGACCGCAAAAATTTTGCGGTCGTATTATGGTAGGGCGCTGGCGTCGGCGTCGGCGTCTGTGGACAGCATAACTTTAGTTCTAGTGAACGGATTGTTATCAAATTTTAGTATGATGTTTGTTGGCACAAGCTTAAGCCCGGGTTTTAATTTCGCATTCNCATCTACTTCCTGTTTGACGACAACTTTGATTTTTTCCCATTATAGCCATATATTGAAATTTTTCATCAAGGATTTATAAGCTTGTGTATTCAGTAATGATTTGATATTTGGTCTGAAGCTTTAGTATGATGAGTTGTACTGTGTATCTCCTTTTCAAGTCCATAACTCATCTACTTCCTGTATATATATCTGGCAGGGGCATCCATGTCCCATGGACACATTTTCTTTTACTTTCGATTTCTTTTACTCATTTCATGTCCATGATAAAGTAGAAACAATAGATTGTGTTGCCTAAAGGGATCACTTTAGTCATCTTATGTCGTCTTCGTCATCATTGTTGTTTACTGTCCCACTTTTTCGTAACACTTTTCTCAGTAACCACAAATCACAGCCACTTGAAATTTTGTTTCTGACTTAGGGCTATTCCATGAAAAAGGATGTACCAGGGTCAGAAGGCAGAAAATGAAAATTCTTGTGGGTTCTTGTCAATTTGTATCTTATTGCTATACTATTATTTGTCCATTACCCTTGGTTGTGGGGATAGTATAAAATTGCCTTCCGACCCAGGTAAATGCATTAAATGGAAAAGCCCTTAAGTATGAAGTCCCATGTTGCACTTGCAAATTCCAGGTCTGTCAGACATCTACCTCCTGTATAACAAATTCCAGGCCTGTCAGACATATACCTCCTGTATAACAATTCCAGGCCTGTCAGACACACATCTACCTCCTGTATAACAATTCCAGGCCTGTCAAACATCTACCTCCTGTATAACAATTCCAGGCCTGTCAGACATCTACCTCCTGTATAACAATTCCAGGCCTGTCAGACATTTACCTACTGTATAACAATTCAAGGCCTGTCAGACATCTACCTCCTGTATAACAATTCCAGGCCTGTCAAACATCTACCTCCTGTATAACAATTCCAGGCCTGTAACAATTCCAGGCCTGTCAGACATCTACCTCCTGCATAACAATTCCAGGCCTGTCAGACATCTACCTCCTGTATAACAATTCCATGCCTGTCAGACATCCATCTCCTGTATAACAAAATTGACAATTTTCAGCAAATACTGTAACTGGTAAAAATTATTGTAACACTTTTCTCAGCAACCGCATATCACAGCCACTTGAAATTTTGTTTGTGACTTTAGTATGAGGTAACATATTGTGCTTACCGATTCCAGCCCTGTCGCACATCTGCTTCATATTCACCAACGTGTTTTCATGCTACTAAATCTCCCAATTACATAAAAATATTAGAAACAGTTTTATTTCCACCCTTCATTTCTTAATTCCAAAATAGGAAAAATAAAACTGTCGAGAAAATTTCCTGTTTAAATTATTAATATCTAGTAAATAAGTACAACCTAGCCTAATCTGACCAAACGTTGACACAACTGTTGAGAAGACTGCAGGATGTATGTAATATTTAGGTATAAATGAAAACATTTAAATATTTTCTCACATTTATATATTACAGAAAGTTTAGAGGACAGAATAGAACATTTTGCGAAGAGACGAAAAATCATGTCAGTAGGTGAATCTTCAACAGAATCCACGTAGTATCCATGGCAACTTACAGATAGCACAACTAATGTTAGAAATGTCCGTCTCATGTTACCATGAAAACTCATAGTATCCATGGCAACTTACAGATTACACAGCCAACGTCATTGATGTCTGTCTCGTGTTACCATGGAAATACAATATATCTGTTGTTATTATGTATCACTTAAATGTGAGAAAATGGCATGGAAAAACCAAACTGCTCATCATAATTACAGGTTGTCATAGCAATATGCAGATAATGTTTACATGTTTCCATGGAAACTATTATACCACTAGTCATGTATAAACTGCAGTACAGTGCAGGAATAAGGTGCTACAGGTGTCGTTCTGTTTTGCTATTTTTATCTTGTTTCTTTTTTGTTGTTTACTGAAAAAAAAATACTGCATAATTTTATCAGATTTATATATTTAGTGCTAAATTTTATGGAAGCAATACTATGATTGTTTTTATTTATTTTTGTATATATTTGTTACATGTGGTTGAGGACAATACTCACTTTTATATATATACCATAGATTTGATGAAGGATGCAAATATTTTCATGAAAACCACATTCTAAAGGGGTTACACTAGACCATCTCAGTTCTTACTGAAAGAAATTAGTCACTTTTACACTTGAAGGAGGGTTCCAACACAACTGGAAAAATTGGGAAAAGGCTGGGAATTTGGTTTCATGTGGGCCCTATCAGGATCATCTTTAAAAACATGTAAAACCTAACAAAATATGGGAAAGAACCCGAAAACCTGAAAACTGAATGTTCAATCAAACTTCTATCTTCAATTTTCATCCACATTAATTTTAGTATCAGCGAAGTGGCTTACTGTGTAACAACAAATTAAAAAGTGGCAACATGTACAGGGTTCACACAGGTCCTTGAATCCTGGAAAAGTTATGGAATTTCAATTTGAAAATTAAAGGCCTTGAAAAGTTGTGGAATCCAGAATTTTTACCAAAAGTTCTTGAAAGGTCCTGGAAATTAATCCAAATGTAAAAAATATTTTTATTGTCATAGGAAACTTGTGGGTTTATTGTCTAACAATCTTGTCTGTGAGGTCAATATTCAAAGGAAGTAATCAAACGTCATTAAAGGGGAAGTAATCATCCTGGTTTCCTTTTTATCAACAGCTTTTCTCCTATTGATTTTAATTCAAAAAAGGAACCAGATAATATGATCGGAACACAGCAAGACATTGCAATAATTTTGGGTATGGAATTTTAAGAAAAATCCTTGAAAAGTCATGGAAAAGTCGTGGAAAATTGGAACAAAAAAGATGTATGAACCCTGCATGTAACTGTGTTTGTTTGAAATAATTTTATCGTGCTATTGTGTTTTATGTATATCATGTCCAGTGCCAAAATCATACATAATCACTAGAGGTCAAGGTCATTAAAGATCATAATAGTTTTTTTTTGTAGTACATAGAACCTATTCAATAAATCTGTCCCCAATCTATATTTTTGACTTGTATATCTTTTATCAGCTTCTGTGATAAAGGAAGCACAATGTCATCAAATGTGAAAAGAAACAGACAAAATATTGTGTACATTCATACACAATGTAGCATTTTATCATCTCTTTACAGAGGAACTGTCAGTTATTGATTTAGAAACATCAAAACATCACACTATTTGACCCAGTCAAGAAGGTCAAACATAGACACATTTATTGAAACAGCCCTATATAATTGATGCTAAATACAGACTTGCCTACCCTTACGATTTTGATGTAAGGCTTTAGATTTTCAGGGCTATCTTACCCCCTTATGATTGTTGTCAGATTCCTTATGATTTTAAGTAATTCTGGATATTCTGTTTCTGTTTGCAGGAACGCAAGTCAAAATTTAGGGTAGCACCGCCATAATTTTAATTTATTTTTTCAATATGAGCAATAGGCATAATTAAGTTAAAACCCCCCAACCAAGGTAAAAATAGATAACTTGCGTTCCTGCCCCTCTGTACATTTATTTCTTGAAAAGCTCTCACTATTTTTCATCTCATATAAAAATTTTTTTGAGAGGACCTTACTTTATTCAGAAGAAAGGGGTAGGCAAGTCTATAAATAATATTTATTTTGTTATAGATCTTACTAATTGTATATGTGCTGTTAAAGCCCTATTTATGTAAGTTTATTTTATTTTTGTGTCGCCTGCGTTCACGCAGTGGCGACATATAGGGATCACTATCCGTCGTCTTGCATCGTCGGCGTCGTCGTCCGCGTCGGTGTCACAAAAATTTCTGTCACAGTTTCCTCAGGAACTATGTATCCGAGCTTTCTGCAATTTGGCATGGAGTATCAGTATGGGGACCTATACCGTGTAATAAAGTTTCGGATCTCTGGCATGCCAACTTCCTGTTTGACGGAACTTAGAATATTTTTTGCGTCTTGAAAATTTCTGTCATATTTTCCCAGGAACCACAGATACCAGGCTTCTACAATTCAGTATTGAGTATCAGTATGGGGACCTATACTGTGTAATTAAGTTTTGGATCTCTTGCATGCCCACTTCCTGTTTGGCGGTACTTAGGATATTTTTGTCTATTGGTGTCACAAAAAATTTCTGTCACATTTTACTCAGGAACCACAATTCCCAGCCTTCTGTAATTTAGCATGGAGTATCAGTATGGGGACNAGTATTGAAAATTTCTGTCACGTTTTTCTCAGACACCACATATCCCTGCCTTCTGCAATTTGGCATGGAGTATCAGTATGGGGACCTATAATGTGTAAGAGGGTCTGGGATCTCTTGCATGCCCACTTCCCGTTTGACGTAACTTACTTTTAGTGTTATTATGCAGGCGACACATGTCTTCCGTGGAAGACTTACTACTAAGTTGACCTTAGATTTTTATCATGAATGATAACTTAAGCTATACTGCCTGAATGCTATCTAGTTATATTGTCTACATTGATGACCATTGATAGCTATGCTTTAGTTACAAGTACATATACAACCATATCATTATTTTCATATTTAATTGGAATGATTTATTGATATTTTATAGTTTTTCATTTGTATATTTTGTTAACAAGTTTCTATGTGAGAAAGGGAATTTGTGAATTTTAATTACACATAAATTTTCTATGGGGAAATGATGTCACTTTTTTTCAGACGTAATTTAGAAATTTCAATAATTCATGAATCAAAACCAGAAAATTTTAGATTATTATTTTCAGGTTAATATTTCCAGTGTAATCTATATTTACGATAAAAAAAACGGGGAAATAAATGTAAGCATGAAATCATAACTACAGCCTATTAGACCCTTTTAAGATGACTGAAGTCCTGAATTTTGCACATGCACCCATATGCCTTTGAGTGGGTACACTGCAGGGTAATAATACATGTATATGTGACATCTTGTTTAATTGTTCTACGATGTCATTTTTGTGGGAACTATTATTATTTTCCTCTCAAAATTGAAGGAACACAGTTATCTTGAAAGGATCTATTACAGGACGCATTGCATCTTGCTGATAAAACTTAAAATTTTCATTTTTAACAAAAGACACACATAACGCTAATTGTTACTCACTTGTTTAGTAAAAGCCATAAAAATGTCCCTACAAGATCAGTATTGTAATAACAACTATCTGCCAAAACTTCCCAGTCTATTTATTTGAGCTTTACATGTAATGTCGCATCAGACTTACCTACAAGTATACTGTAGCTATAGCTATTTCAGTTCACATTCATTTTCTTTTGTGTCTGTTTATTCCAAGAACTGTTTGTGTGGCCATGTTATTCCTCAGACACTTTCCAATGAAAGTCTGGACTTTCTTACCATTTGCTCATTAATATATCACGCCACGAAAAATTTCCCTTTTACAGTTAATTTTATCAAATTTAATTATTTCAACACAAGAAAACTGCCAAATAATTTTAATGTTGTCCAATTTAAAGATATTATATATTATGAGTATTTATATAGAGATGTATATAATTTGTTGATGTTTAATATTCAATACCATGACATTATAGTGTGCCAATTCCATATTTTATAATATGCCATAATGGTTGTTTTTATATTATGCCATATTTAATGATGTTGAGATTTTTTAGATAGAATATTATTGTGTGACTGTCTATGTACAATAGTAACATATTTAATATGAGGCTGTTTTAGTAGGTTAAGTCTCATTTCACTATGATAAAATGACCCCTAGTCAACCAGTCATTCTGAAATTTAGCTTGTAATCATTATGTGAATCATGTTTATTTGTGTTACCAGAGAATTAGACATTGGATAAATTTCTTGGAACACTATTAGTTGTATCCTCTAAAATTGAGTAACCCATAAACTGTCCAATTTCAGCATGTGAAAATTGTCTTAAAAATTTAATTCAGCTAAAATATTACTGTATCTTATATGAAACAATCAATCAATCAAACAAAAGGAGGTTTTTCTTTTTATACCCCTGCTCCCCATTGGGGATAGGGTTATACTGTTTTTGGTCTAGTGTTTTTACCCCTGCTCCCCATTGGGGATAGGGTTATACTGTTTTTTGGTCTGTGTTTTTTTATGCCCCCAGATCGAGGATCGGGGGGCATATTGTTTTTGTCCTGTCTGTCTGTCTGTTTGTCC